>JAWPHD010003984.1:0-200634 GCA_037043455.1 Cyrtodaria siliqua
GCAACGTGACAAAGCAAAAGTGGATGTGACCTTCACCATCCAAGCAAAGGGCAGATAACTTTAATTGTTACATTTACATCACTTTCTCATGAACTAGAATTATGCACTAGATGTTTTAAACCTCATTTATAGCTTAATCTTTAGAAGAAAACATATTCTATTTTGACATAGTTGTGTCTTCGGTAGTGCATCTTTTTTTTGGATGCCTGGATTTCATCCGTGACCTTGACCTACTTTTTGGAGCTGATGATTTTTAGCTCTACTGGCCAAAGGCCTTCATTTTTCAATCGATCTTTACCAAACTTTACCAGATTGTTAATATCAATGAAAACCAGCCAGATCGGACCAATAACAGCGGAGTTATGGCCCTTGATTTAGTTAAAAATGCTATATTTTGCCTCGTTAATACCGATAGGGCTTTCATTTTTCATCTTATTTTACCAAACTTTACCAGATGTTTTGCCTTTTTTTATTTTTTATTATTATTAGTATATTTTTTATTTATTTTTTAATAGATATATATATATATTTTTTTATTTATTTTTTTCAAATTTTTTTTTTTCAATTTTTTTTATTATTATTTTATTTTTTTTTCAATTTTTATTTTTTTTTTCATTTTATTTTTTTTTCCATTTTTTTTTTTTTTTTTTTTTTTTTTTTTTTTTTTTTTCCAATTTCTTATTTTTAAAAAAGTTTTTTATGTTAATGCTGTGTTAGCAGGAAGCATTGCTGTGCCTATTGCATGTTTTATTTCCCCGTTTTTAGCTCGACTGATCAGAGATCAGCAGAACTTATGCCGTGGTGCGGCGTCCGTCGTCTGTCCGTCCGTAATTATTTTTTTGTAGCGACTACTCCTCCGAAACTACTGAATGGATTTTCATGAAACTTTACAGAAATGTTGCCCATGAAGTCTAGTTGATCTAGCAAAAATTCATGTTGATGTGAAATCCAAGATGGCCACCAGATCTAAAATAGGTTTTTAAAAAACAAGTTTGTAACGACTACTTCTTGAAAACTCTAAGTGATATTGATATGGGACTTTTTCTAAAATGATCAGCATGACATGATGTTGGTCCTTGTCGAAAATCGTTTTGATTCGGCGTTAAACATGGCTGCCAGCGGCCATCTTTGTTTACATAGAGTTATATAATGAAAACTTGTAGCGACTACTCCTCTGAAACTACTCGGCAGATTTTCATGAAACTTCACAGAAATGTTGCTCTTGATGTCTAATTGATCCTAGCAAAATTTTAGGTCGGCCAGAAATTCAAGATGGCCGCCACGGCTAAAAATAAATTTTCAAAATACAAGTTTGTAGCGACTACTTCTTGAAAACTATAGGTGATATTGATATGGGACTTTTTCTAAAATGATCATCATGATATGATGTTGGTCCTTGTCAAAAATTGTTTTGATTCGACGTTAAACATGACTGCCAGCGGCCATCTTTGTTTACATAGAGTTATATAATGAAAACTTGTAGCGACTACTCCTCTGAAACTACTTGGCGGATTTTCATGAAACTTTACAGGAATGTTGCTCTTAATGTGTAATTGATCAGATAGGCCAGAAATTCAAGATGGCCGCCACCGCTAAAAATAAATTTTCAAAAAACAAGTTTGTAGCGACTACTTCCTGAAATCAAAATCAATCAGTAGAGCTTCAAGGTCATTGACCTCTTGTTTTTTTAAATTTCTTGTCGGCGCTACTCCTCCTAAACGCCATTTTGAATTACAACGAAACTTGGCAGGAAGCATCGGTAAGATGTCTAATTGTGCATATCGCGCTTTTGTTCCAGTTTGCTGATTCAGATGGAGTTTTGGCACTTTAACATTTTTACTTTAAATTTCTTGTCAGCGCTACTCCTCCAACAAGGCTTGTTGGATTTCTACAAAATTTGGCAGGAAGCCTCAGTATGATGTCTAGTTGTGCAAAGCATGGTATTTCAAATGAAATTTTGGACAAGTTTGAAAACCAGCTAGATCTAGTTAGTAACGGCAGGTTATGGCCATTGATTTGTTGAAAAATGCTATATTGTATTTTCCTTTGTTTAATCTGTAGTTACTTCTTTTTTTATCTGATCTTTACCATATTTGTTTAGAATGTTAATATAACCCCCCCCCCCCCCCCCCCCCCCCCCCCCACACACACACACACACCCCACCCCACACACATTTTTATGAAATTTCATTCATAGAAAAAAAAAAGTGGGACAAATTAAAAAATGCCCATGCCAGACTAGACACAGCAGACTTATTGCCCATGATTATCAGGTGAGCGATCTAAGGCCATCCTATCCCTGTTGTTTTTGTAATGTTTTAAAAAAACTACTGATGGGAATTTTAATGAAAGTTTGTAAACATTTTAGTAACTAAAACAATGGAGTCTTGCAGCTGGTGCCTAGTGTTTGTTTAAAAAAGCTCTAAAATGCACTTAATGTCATCTCAGCGAACGGCAAACTCGATTGTTTTTAGTTGCTAAAATGTTTACAAACTTTCATTTAAGCATCATTGACCTTTTTATTTTTAAGTCCAGCCCCCATTAGGCGAGACATGTGAATCCACGGATTTCTTGTTTAACAATTAGTTATGTCTCAAATAATTGTTATTTTACTTAATAAAACAGGTCTTGATGCAGTCTTCTTCGCATTGTGTTTATAAAATTTATTCAGTGCATTTGATTTCATAGTGAATTGAATTATGGATAAATTTGTTACTAGGACACTTAGTGTTAAAAGAGTTTGTGATTTAAATGAGTTAAATAATTATTTGGAGCTGCATGTCCATCATTATTAACAGATCATGACAATATTCATATTAACATATTTTTTATATTAACTGTACAATAAAAACACTTTTCCTTTTTTCTTTTTAGATCGTGAGAGTGGTTTCTCCACACTGACGAGAGTGAAGACAACTCACAGGTGCAACCTGTCGAATGCATCTGTCAAACAACGCCTCTCAACAGCCTTCTCTCAATCTGCATGGATGTTCCAACTCTGGATGATTTTGATTTTGACAGAGCGGTAGAGGACTGGCACTCTCAGAGAACAAGGAGATTGTCACTGTGATGATGAGTTAATGTGTTGAGAATGGGACTCGGAGTGATGCAGTTAATGTTAACTGTATGACTGATTGTTGTTTTTATTGATAGATGAATAAAACAATAAATTTACATCAAAATAATATGTTTTTTATTATTATTTTATTTCATTTCTTATGATACGAGATATATGCCAAATCTGGTCAGTAAAAAAAAAAAATTGGTGCAAAATTGGGACACCCCCTTCCCGCGCCCATCCCCATTCGTCTACCGTGCAAAACACCCTACTCCTTAACTCCTTAAAAAATTCCTGTGGAAGACCCTGATAAGTTGATGAATTGTTATAAAAATGTCCGTCTTTATTCATAAAAAAACAATTCAGAGAGAATCATTAGAACCTGTTTGTACAATGTACTAATAATGTACTAACAATGTACTAATAATCAGCCTTTGGAATGACAACTGCTGACAATAAAAGAAAGTACTAACAAGATCATGAGAACCCTGATATTTAGCTCGACTATTCGAAGAATAAGAGAGCTTATGTAATCACCCCGGCGTCGGCATCCCACATCAAGGTTTGCATGTAAGCTGTGTTTATAAGTCTATATCTCTTACATTTCTTATCCTAGCACAACCAAATTTGGCCATGCGCTTCCTTATAGCACTATCTTAAAGGCTGCTGAAGTTATTTTGGTTCCTGTAACTCCTGTGCTCCCATAGAACCCAAATTCTGATAGCCCTTAAAATGTGTATTTCACGTCAAATTTTGCGTGTAAGCTGTTTACAGGTCTATATCTCTTACATTTCTTGTCCTAGCTCAACTAAATTTGGGAATTAGTATGTTGTAAAGGGTTGCGTAAGTAATTTTGTCTTCTGCAAATTCTGGGCTCCCTTGGAACCCAAATTGTGATGGCCCATAAAATGTGCAATAAAGGCAGATCTAGGTTTGCATGTAAGCAGTTGTATATATCTATAATTTTGGTTTGGGATTTCTTATAGCATTATGCATCTTATTCATACTTCACCCATATTGGGGCATGGGCTCCAACAGCTCTTGTTTACAAAGACAAAGCAACTGCTGCTGATTTCACTGGACGTTGTCACCAAAGAACTGAATAGATCACATAACACATTTTTGTCCCATCCTTTCACGTTACACATTTTTGTCTTGCCTTTTCGAAGTAGAAAAGAGACATGGCTTTTCCGGCGGCGAAGGCGTCAGTGTTCAAGTTTTGCGTTTAGGTCATTTTCTTACAAACTGTATGAGCTAGACTTTTCAAACTTTGCTTATAGTTGTATCTTGGATGGTACATTGCAACGTGACAAAGCAAATGTGGAAGTGACCTTTACCCTTCAAGCAAAGGGCAGATAACTTAATAATTTTTACCTTCAACTTTTGCGTGTTTTTTTTTAAGTTTTGTAGCTTTAACTTTAATTGTTACATTTACATTTCTCATGAATGTAATTATGCACTAGATGTTTTAAACCTAGTTTATAGCTTAATCTTTGGAAGACAAAAATTCTATTTTGACACGGTAGTGTCTTGGGTAGTGTATCTTTTTGGACGCATAGATTTCATCTATGACCTTGACATTCTTTTTGGAGCTGATGATTTCTTTTTTTTTACTTTCTTTTTTTCAGGGATGACGAGTTGTCCGTCCGTCCGTCTGTTGTCAGTTAACTTTTGCCTAGTGAACACTCTAGGGCCTTCATTATTAATCGGATCTTTACGAAACTATGCCAGTGTCTTTATATCAATGAAAGCTTGTTCAAGTTCAAAAACCAGCCAAATCGGATCCGTAACACCGGAGTTATGGCCCTTGTCTTTTCTGAAAAATGGTATTTTCTGCCTTGTGAATACTCTAGCACCTCCATTTATTATTTGATCTTTACCAAACTTGTACAGATTGTTAATACCAATGAAAACTCGAACAAGTTCGAAAGCCAGCCAAATCGGATCAGTAACACCGGAGTTATGGCCTTTGTTTTTCTGAAAAATGCTATTTCTGCCTTGTGAACACTCTAGCACCTTCATTTATTATTTGATCTTTACCAAACTTGCACAGATTGTTAATACCAATGAATGCTTGAGCAATTTTGAAAACCAGCTAAATTGGATCAGTAACACCAGAGCTATAGCCCTTTTTTCTGAAAAATTCCATTTTCTGCCTTATGAACACTCTAGCACCTTCATTTATTATTTGATCTTTACCAAACTTGCACAGATTGTTAATACTAATGAAAGCTTGGACAAGTTTGAAAAAACAGCTAAATTGAATGAGTAACAACAGAGTTATGGCCCTTGATTTGCTAAAAAATGCCATTTTCTGCCTTTTGAACACTCTAGCACCTTCATTTAATATTTGATCTTTACCAAACTTGCCCAGATTATTAATATAAATGGAAGCTCGGACAAATTCGAAAACCAGCGAAATTGGATCAGTAACACCAGAGTTATGGCCTTGTTTTGCTGAAAAATGCCATATTCTTCCTTGTGAACACTCTAGCACCTTCATTTATTATTTGATCTTTATCAAACTTGCACAGATTGTTAATACTAATGACAGCTTGAACAAGTTCGAAAACCAGCTAAATTAAATGAGTAGCAGCAGAGTTATGGCCCTTGATTTGCTGAAAAATGCCATTTTCTGTCTTGTGAACACTAGCACCTTCAATTATTATTTAATCTTTACCAAACTTGCACATTGTTAATATCAATGAAAGCTCGAACAAGTTCGAAAACCAACCAAATGCACTTAGTAACAACAGAGTTATGGCCCTTGTTTATCTATATTCTGCCTTGTGAACACAGTTTGGCACCTTCATTTGTTATTTGAACTTTACCAAACTTACACAGATTATTAATATCAATGTAAGCTCAGACAAGTTTGAATGACAGCCAAATCATATTAGTAACACCGGAGTTACGGCCCTTGATTTAGTTCTAAATGCTGTATTTTGCCTCATTAAGGCGATCATTTGGCCAGATTTTAATGAAACTTTGCAGGGATGATCAGTACCAAATCTAGTTATGTATGTCTTCACCGTGTCCCAGTTGAATGATTTTTGGCAGAATTATGGCCCTTTAAAGGTTTTAATACACACAGTTTGTCCAGACTTTTCTCCTGACCCCTGGCCGGATTTCAGCGAAACTTTGCAGGAATGATCAGTACCAGGCCTAGTGGTTCATTTCATCACTATGTTCCGCTTGAATAATTTTGGCTGAGTTATGGCCCTTTAAAGGTTTTACTACACAAACTTTATCTGGACTATTTCTCTTGAACCCTTGGCTGGATTTCAACGAAACTTTCAGGGATAATCAGTACCAAGCCTACTTATGCATGTTTTCACCGTTTTTCGGTTGAAAGATTTTTGGCTGAGTTATGGCCCTTTAAAGTTTTTAATGCACAAATTGTGTACGGACTACGTTCTCCTGAACCCCTGACCGGATTTCAGTGAAACTTTGCAGGGATGATCAGTACCAGGCCTAGTTGTGCATGTCATCGCCGTGTTCCGGTTGAATGATTTTTGTGGAGTTATAACCCTTTAAAGGTTTTGATACACAAACTTTATCCAGACTAGTCTCTTCTGAACTCCTGGCCGAATTTGAACGAATGTTGGCAGGGATGAGGAGTACCAAGGCTAGTTGCACCTATCATCGCTATATTCTGGTTGAATGAGTTATGGCCTATTATACAAAAAAAAAATCCTGAACCCGTGGCTGGATTTCAGTGAAACTTGGCAGGAATGATCAGTACCACGCCTAGTTGCGCATGTTGTTGTCGTGTTCCCAATATAACATTCCATATAGCCAGTAGAGTGATACAGGCCCTCTTAGGCCTCGTTAGCTCTTCTGATCAGAGATCAGCAGAGCTTATGCCGTGGTGCGGCGTCTGTCGTCCGTCTGTCCGTCCGTCCGTCTGTCCGTCCGTAAACTTTTTTGTTGTAGCGACTACTTCTCTGGAACTACTGAATGGATTTTCATGAAACTTTACAGAAATGTTGCCCATGAAGTCTAGTTGATCCTAGGAAAAATTCATGTTGATGTGAAATCCAAGATGGCCACCAAATCTAAAAATAGATTTTTAAAAAACAAGTTTGTAGCGACTACTTCTTGAAAACTATAAGTGATCTTGATATGGGACTTTTTCTAAAATGATCAGCATGACATGATGTTGGTCCTTGTCAAAAATCCTTTTGATTCGACGTTAAACATGGCTGCCAGCGGCCATCTTTATTTACATAGAGTTATTTAGTAAAAACTTGTAGCGACTACTCCTCTGAAACTACTAGACAGATTTCCATGAAACTTCACAGGAATGTTGCTCTTGATGTCTAAATGATCCTAGCAAAATTTCAGGTCGGCCGGAAATTCAAGATGGCCGCCACGGCTAAAAATAAATTTTCAAAATACAAGTTTGTAGCGACTACTTCTTGAAAACTATAAGTGATATTGATATGCGTCTTTTCCTAAAATGATCAGTATGACATGATGTTGATCCTTGTCAAAAATTATTTTGATTTGACATTAAACATAGCCACCAGCGGCCATCTTTGTTTACATAGAGTTATATAATGAAAACTTGTAGCGACTACACCTCTGAAACCACTTGACAGATTTTCATGAAACTTCACACGAATGTTGCTCTTGATGTCTAATTGATCCTAGCAAAACTTCAGGTCGGCCGGAAATTCAAGATGGCCGTCACGGCTAAAAATAGATTTTCAAAAAACAAGTTTATGGCGACTACTTCTTGAAAATTATAAGTGATATTGGTATGGGACTTTTTCTAAAATGATCAGCATGTCATGATGTTGGTCCTTGTCGAAAATCGCTTTGATTCGATGTTAAACATGGCTGTCAGCGGCCATCTTTGTTTACATAGAGTTATCTAGTAAAAACTTGTAACGACTACTTCTCTGTAACTACTCGATGGATTTTCATGAAACTTCACAGGAATGTTGCTCTTGATGTCTAATTGATCCTAGCAAAATTTCAGGTCGGCCGGAAATTCAAGATGGCCGCCATGGCTGAAAATAGATTATCAAAATTCAAGTTTGTAGCGACTACTTCTTGAAAACTATAAGTGATATTGATATGGGACTTTTTCTAAAATGATCAGTAAGACATGATGTTGATCCTTGTCAAAAATTATTTTGATTTGACATTAAACATGGCCGCATCTTTGTTTACATAGAGTAATATAATGAAAACTTGTAGCGACTACTCCTATAAAACTGCTTGATGGATTTTCATGAAACTTCACAGGAATGTTGACCTAGCTATCAAAAATCTATCAGTAGAGCTTCAAGGTCATTGACCTCTTGTTTTTTTATAGAATGGCCTTTTTGTTTTAAAACAAATGCACTTAGCTGTCATCTCAGCAAACGGTTAACTCCATTGTTTTTAGTTATTAAAATCACAGACCTAATAACAAACTGAAAATCTGAAACAGATGTGTATCCAGCCATAATGATAATTTATCTAATATGGGATATTGATAAATATCATTCAGTTCAAAGAAAACCACAGCAACTGCATGAAAAATAAGTATACGCAAAATGTCATGAAATATATAATCAGTTAAAAATTGTGCATTCATTTGCAGTGATTTTTCTGTGCTCTAATATTTTTCAATATGCCGTATTAATTTATAATTAAACTGTATTAGCCGTGTTTTACTAGAAAGTCACATAATACGACGCAAACTTGGCCAATACGGACCTGAAGTAGGCCAGTATGTAAAAACAATTCCAATATGAAGAAACTCGCCAATACGAGTTTGAAGTGACATCATTCACGGTTGCTAATCACACAATAAATTAAATAAACAATACTAGAAATAAATGCAAATCCTGTCAAAATAAATTTATTAAAATAAAATTCTCTGAAGTTAATTAATAAAATTGTCATTCATTAAATGTGTTCATATTGTCCGAGTTATTGGTCCTCAGACTGTCATATTGGCCCGCCGCCCTGGGCCAATATGACAGTCCGAGGACCAATAACAGGGGCCATATGAAATGACTAAATAACATCATATTTTATTATGGCAATTCAGAAAATATGACAGCTGCCATACATCTTGTGTGCGAAGAACCTTCAAATACTCATACTTTCTTTGTTTATAATCGTCAGATTTTGTTTATTAACTCTTAGCCTGCTTAGGGCGACTACAACAGCCTTTGCAGCCAGTGTAAACCCAGTTCACCCTGCGATTAACTGGCAGGCTGATCAGGGTTTACACTGTCTGGCTGCTCATCAGTCATTTAACCAAAACACCCCTTTGTAACATAAATGGAATGGTCCATTAATTCAAAGAAAGGTCAGTCCATTATACATTCATAGCGGGCTAAGGGTTAATTTACCATTTTCCAACTTGTGTGCAGAACTCTGATTAATAAAGCTTACTTGAAATATGGCATCATGCTAGCTATGGTTAGTTTATAAACTGTCTGTACAACACTGATAAGCCTGGGAAATATTTATCAGCAGTTAAATCACATTTTGAAATGTACTTGTTATACATGACCGAATGTGTAGTGGTTTAAAGGTACACAAGGCTGTCTTCATGACCGCTGTAACCATATTAATGAATGTGTAGTGGTTTAAAGGGACACAAGGCAGTCTTCATGACCGCTGTAACCATAGTAATGAATGTGTACTGGTTTAAAGGGACACAAGGCAGTCTTCATGACCGCTGTAACCATATTAATGAATGTGTACTGGTTTAAAGGGACACAAGGCAGTCTTCATGACCGCTGTAACCATAGTAATGAATGTGTAGTGGTTTAAAGGGACACTAGGCAGTCTTCATGACCGCTGTAACCATAGTAATGAATGTGTAGTGGTTTAAAGGGACACAAGGCAGTCTTCATGACCACTGTAACCATAGTAATGAATGTGTAGTGGTTTAAAGGGACACAAGGCAGTCTTCATGACCGCTGTAACCATAGTAATGAATGTGTAGTGGTTTAAAGGGACACGAGGCAGTTTTCAATATTTATCTATCAAGCATAACAAAAGCATCTCAAGTTATTCATCCGCCAGTATCAGTTTGACTTAAACTGCTTGTGCATGATTAAACAGGGTTCTTGTATAAAATTATATGGTTTAGAAACAACACTGTATTCCAAAATATGGTTGTCATCTCTACCTGTATCTGTCGATTTACGGCTTATCGAGCGTGTTATGTGTATCAGCTCTACAAAAAATGAACGGTAGTGTTACATTTTAATTAATAATTTGAAGAATAGTTGACCGATTTTTACAAGCCATATACTGATAGAAAGTGTATGAAATTTTTGATACGGATTGGTGAAAATTGGTAAAATCGGGAAAATTAAAACAAAAGCAAATTTTGTATGCTTGTATCGGTATATGACTTTTGAAAATCGGTAAAATAATTCTAAATATTAGTTAAAATGTAACACCACGGCTTGTTTTTTTTTATAGCAGATACGTATTAAATTCTTAATTACTCTCAAAACCTAAGCCAAAAGTTGAAAGATACAGGTCAAGACGATAACTATAGTTGGACATACAGCCATATTTACGTTAGTGTTTCAAGACCATATATATAAGGATCCTGGATTAAATAAAAGGTAATAAAATTTGGATTTTGACATTTTTCTTCTTTGTTATTCTACCATATTAGGGTAACATATATTGTTAGTGCAATATGAAGAACTGTTTGTTTTTTTGGACAATTAAATAATAATGTTAAGTTTATTAATCCAAAATTAAATAATGGATCAATTGATAACACTCAGCTATCAGTTTAAAGTGTAAATAATAATGATTTGCAAATAATATGCAAGACATATAGAAAAACTAACTACAAAAATCATGATTGCCATGTGTCCCTTTAAAAGAGATTTCCTCCCATTTCAGATGCATATTGTAGCATATCTGCCTCGCACACAAGAGGTTGTGGGGTCTCCTCCCTGCTGAGGCATACCAAAGACTTCATAAAACTGTAGCTCCCTTGCTTGGTGTTCAGCAAATATTTAAGGATAGTTTTAGAAATGGTCGGCCCGGCTTCAGTCTAATGTGACCGGGTGGGATATGTCACGTGTCTACAGCATAGTACTCCAGTGTGCCAGCCTTCAGTCTAATGTGACCGGGTGGGATATGTCACGTGTCTACAGCATGGTACACCAGTGTGCCAGCCTTCAGTCTAATGTGACTGGGTGGGATATTATGCCACGTATTCTACAGCATGGTACTCCAGTGTGCCAGCCTTCAGTCTAATGTGACCGGGTGGGGTATCATGTCATGTGTCTACAGCATGGTACTCCAGTGTGCCAGCCTTCAGTCTAATGTGATTTGGTGGGGTATCATGTCATGTGTCTACAGCATGGTACTCCAGTGTGCCAGCCTTCAGTCTAATGTGACCGGGTGGGGTATCATGTCATGTGTCTACAGCATGGTACTCCAGTGTGCCAGCCTTCAGTCTAATGTGACCGGGTGGGATATGTCACGTGTCTACAGCATAGTACTCCAGTGTGCCAGCCTTCAGTCTAATGTGACCGGGTGGGATATGTCACGTGTCTACAGCATGGTACTCCAGTGTGCCAGCCTTCAGTCTAATGTGACTGGGTGGGATATTATGCCACGTATTCTACAGCATGGTACTCCAGTGTGCCAGCCTTCAGTCTAATGTGACCGGGTGGGGTATCATGTCATGTGTCTACAGCATGGTACTCCAGTGTGCCAGCCTTCAGTCTAATGTGACCGGGTGGGGTATCATGTCATGTGTCTACAGCATGGTACTCCAGTGTGCCAGCCTTCAGTCTAATGTGATTTGGTGGGGTATCATGTCATGTGTCTACAGCATGGTACTCCAGTGTGCCAGCCTTCAGTCTAATGTGACCGGGTGGGGTATCATGTCATGTGTCTACAGCATGGTACTCCAGTGTGCCCGGCTTCAGTCTAATGTGACCGGGTGGGATATGTCACGTGTCTACAGCATGGTACTCCAGTGTGCCAGCCTTCAGTCTAATGTGACTGGGTGGGATATTATGCCACGTATTCTACAGCATGGTACTCCAGTGTGCCAGCCTTCAGTCTAATGTGACCGGGTGGGGTATCATGTCATGTGTCTACAGCATGGTACTCCAGTGTGCCAGCCTTCAGTCTAATGTGATTTGGTGGGGTATCATGTCATGTGTCTACAGCATGGTACTCCAGTGTGCCAGCCTTCAGTCTAATGTGACCGGGTGGGGTATCATGTCATGTGTCTACAGCATGGTACTCCAGTGTGCCAGCCTTCAGTCTAATGTGACCGGGTGGGGTATCATGTCATGTGTCTACAGCATGGTACTCCAGTGTGCCAGCCTTCAGTCTAATGTGACCGGGTGGGGTATCATGTCATGTGTCTACAGCATGGTACTCCAGTGTGCCAGCCTTCAGTCTAATGTGATTTGGTGGGGTATCATGTCATGTGTCTACAGCATGGTACTCCAGTGTGCCAGCCTTCAGTCTAATGTGACCGGGTGGGGTATCATGTCATGTGTCTACAGCATGGTACTCCAGTGTGCCAGCCTTCAGTCTAATGTGACCGGGTGGGGTATCATGTCATGTGTCTACAGCATGGTACTCCAGTGTGCCAGCCATCAGTCTAATGTGACCGGGTGGGGTATCATGTCATGTGTCTACAGCATGGTACTCCAGTGTGCCAGCCTTCAGTCTAATGTGATTTGGTGGGGTATCATGTCATGTGTCTACAGCATGGTACTCCAGTGTGCCAGCCTTCAGTCTAATGTGACCGGGTGGGGTATCATGTCATATGTCTACAGCATGGTACTCCAGTGTGCCAGCCTTCAGTCTAATGTGACCGGGTGGGGTATCATGTCATGTGTCTACAGCATGGTACTCCAGTGTGCCAGCCTTCAGTCTAATGTGATTTGGTGGGGTATCATGTCATGTGTCTACAGCATGGTACTCCAGTGTGCCAGCCTTCAGTCTAATGTGACCGGGTGGGGTATCATGTCATGTGTCTACAGCATGGTACTCCAGTGTGCCAGCCTTCAGTCTAATGTGACCGGGTGGGGTATCATGTCATGTGTCTACAGCATGGTATTCCAGTGTGCCAGCCTTCAGTCTAATGTGACCGGGTGGGGTATCATGTCATGTGTCTACAGCATGGTACTCCAGTGTGCCAGCCTTCAGTCTAATGTGACCGGGTGGGGTATTATGTCAGGTGTCTACAGCATGGTACTCCAGTGTGCCAGCCTTCAGTCTAATGTGACTGGGTGGGGTATTATGTCAGGTGTCTACAGCATGGTACTCCAGTGTGCCAATAATATAAAGTTGAGCATTGAGCTTACTGGTACGAGTAGACACCATGGTGATCTGACTGAAAGATTGTTAAACATACACATACAGTGCATTGGGTAGTGAAGGATCACTATGGTCAAAAGCGTAAATTTAAAACTAAATGAAAGTTTAAGACAGTTTCTTACTAGATTCTGCTCCCTCAGCAATATGCTAACCAAATTGTTTATGAACTATGCCTTATACTTGTGTTAATTAACTGTTGAAAATCTTCCATTTTGCCTGTTTACGAAATCAATGTCCCTAAAATATCATGGATCTTTTGATGATCAGGTCTGAGCATTTTACACCAAAGTGTATTAAATAAACATCTGTTCATTTTTTTATTTCATTTTAACAGTATTGTTTTTAGCTCTACTGAGCTTATGGGATGGCGAGTTGTCCATCGTCCGTCTGTCCGTCCGTAGTCCGTCGTTAACTTTTGTCTCGTTAAGACGATAGGGCCTTCATTTTTCATCCGATCTTTACCAAACTTTAACAGGTTGTTAATATCAATGAAAGCTCGGACAAGTTCAAAAACCAGCCAGATCGGACCAGTAACAGCGGAGTTACGGCCCTTGATTTAGTTAAAAATGCTATATTGCTATATGTGGCCTCGTTAAGACGATAGGGCCTTCATTTTTCATCCTATCTTTACCAAACTTTACCACATTATTACTATCAATGAAAGCTCGTACAAGTTCGAAAACCAGCCATATCGGACTAGTAACAGCGGAGTTATGGCCCTTGATTTAGTTATATATTTTGCCTCGTTAAGACAATAGGGGCTTAATTGATTTAGTTAAAAATGCTATATTTTGCCTCGTTAAGATGATAGGACCTTCATTTTTCGTCAGATCTTTACCAAACTTTACCAGATTGTTAATATAAACGAAAGCTCAGACAAATTCAAAAACCAGCCAGATCGGACCAGTAACAGCGGAGTTATGGCCCTTGATTTAGTTAAAAATGCTATATTTTGCCTTAATACCATAGGGTCTTCATTTTTCATCCGATCTTTACCAAACTTTACCAGATTGTTACTATCAATGAGTCCGACAATGTTGAAAACCAGCCAGATTGGACCATTTACACCGGAGTTATGGCCCTTGATTTTCTGAAATATGCTATATTTTGGCCTCATTAAGAAGAAAATTTTCAGGGATGATCAGTACCAAGCCTAGTTGTACATATCGTCACTGTGTTCCAGTTGAATGATTTTGGCGGAGTTATGTCCCTTTAAAGGTTTTAATACACAAACTTTGTACTGACTAGTTTTCCTGAACCCCTGGCCGGATTTAAACAAAACTTTTTAGGGATGATCAGTTCCAGGTCTAGTTGTGCAAATCTTTGCCGTGTTCCAGTTGAATGATTTTTGGCAGAGTTATGGCCCTTTAAAGGTTTTAATACACAAACTTTGTCTGGACTATTCTCCTGAACATCTCCCCACATTTCAACAAAACTTTACAGGGATGATCAGCACCAAGCTTAGTTGTGCATATCATCGTCGCATTCCGGTTAACAGATTTTTGGTGGAGTTATGGCCTTTTAAAGGTTTTTGATACACAAACATTTTCCGGGCTAGTTTTCCTGAACCCCTGGCTGGATTTTAACGAAACTTGACAAGAATGATCAGTATCAAGCCTAGTTGTGCATATCATCGCCATATTCGGCTTGAATGATTTTTGTCAGGGTTATGGCCCTTTAAAGGTTTTAGTAGAGAAACGTCCAGATTAGTCTGTTCTGAACTCCTAGCTGGATTTCAACGAATCTTGATGGGGATGATCAGTACCAAGCCTAGTTGCACCTATCATTGCCTTGTTCTGGTTGAATGAATTTTGGCAGAGTTATGGCCCCTTAAAAGTTTTAATACACTAACTTTGTACAGACTAGTTCTCCTGAACCTCTGGCTGGATTTCAACGAAACTTGTCAGGGACAATCATTACCAAGCCTTGTTGCCTATATCATCACCCTGTTCTGGTTGAACAATATTTGAAAGAGTTATGGCCCCTTGTGCATAAACTTTATCTTTAGCCAGGAGAGCGTCCACAGGCCCTCTTGGGCCTCTTTTTTTTTTATCATTATTATATTATTTTTTTTTGATTTTTTTTTTTTTTGATTTTTAGCTCTACTGATCAGAGATCAGCAGAGCTTATGCCGTGGTGCGGCGTCTGTCGTCCGTCCGTCCGTCTGTCTGTCCGTAAACTTTTTTTTGTAGCGACTACTCCTCTGAAACTACTGAATGGATTTTCATGAAACTTTACAGAAATGTTGCCCATGAAGTCTAGTTGATCCTAGCAAAAATTCATGTTGATGTGAAATCCAAGATGGCCGCCAGATCTAAAAATAGGTTTTTAAAAAACAAGTTTGTAGCGACTACTTCTTGAAAACTCTAAGTGATATTGATATGGGACTTTTTCTAAAATGATCAGCATGACATGATGTTGGTCCTTGTCGAAAATCGTTTTGATTCGACGTTAAACATGGCTGCCAGCGGCCATCTTTGTTTACATAGAGTTATATAATGAAAACTTTTAGCGACTACTTCTCTGAAACTACTTGACGGATTTTCATGAAACTTCACAGGAATGTTGCTCTTGATGTCTTATTGATCCTAGGAAAATTTCAGGTCGACCGGAAATTCAAGATGGCCGCTACGGCTAAAAATAATTTTTCAAAATACAAGTTTGTAGCGACTACTTCTTGAAAACTATAAGTGATATTGATATGGAACTTTTTCTAAATGATCAGCATGATATGATGTTGGTCCTTGTCAAAAATTGTTTTGGGGGCACTCCTCAGTTTCGCATGAATGTCCATGGTGTAAATCAGAAAGAAATCAACTAAGCATCTTTTAGGTCCATTGATGGTCTTTATAATAATTATGAAGCACATGTTTGATGTTTTTTTCAGTTTTGATTACTTCTAACTTTATTTTGGTGTATTGGAATATGCATTCTTTGGGTTTTTTGGAGGCTATAAATAGAAAAATGTGAACCAATCAAAAACTTCCTAAAAGTAGTTAAAATGGCTGATTTTCACTGACGAGGAGATCAGCGTGGAATAACTTTTTAAAATGCCGGACTAGGTATGTAAAATTTAGCATTTCCTGATATGCAAGAGCATTATGAGTGCAGACATGACCCTGATATGTGTAGGAAAATTTTTTATTTTTATTTATTGACATTTGAAAGATTGCTAAAATTGCATTTTTAGCATGTTTTAAGGGGTGGGGTAATCTTAAAGAAATGGGACTAAAGTTGTACAGAAAATGCTTTTTGATACTTTTATTTGGTATGGAAACATGGGTAATTTTATTGTCTTCTAAGAAATGTATGACACAATGATGATGTGATTTATTTTTGCTCAAGGATTCAGGCTAAGAGCTTGTCAAGTGTTTGATGATTGAGAAATGTACATTAAACTGTGGAGTGCCCCCTTAAGGGTCAAACCTTTTTTTACTAAAACAGTCAAATGAAGGATTTTTTGTCTGTATTTCAACATATTTTCAAACTTTGTTACCATTCGGTTTCTTTGCGAAGAGAACTACTTCGGTTAGAATGTAATTTGTCGATAAGGCAAACCCGCATTGCTACGAAACCCAGATTATGAACACCTCGGTAAAATATGTATATTGTAATACTCCGCGATGCGCCGTATCTTGAGATATCTCGATATATGTCTAATTTATCTTGAGATACTCCATGTTGAGATATCACATTTTATCTTGAGATATCTCAATTTATATTGAGATATTTGTATTGAGATATCTCAATTAATCTCAAGATATCTCAAGATATCTCAAGTTATCTTGAGATAACTGTCTTGAGATATCTTAAGTTGTTTTGAGATAATTATCTTGAGATATCTCAATGTGTCTTGAGTCATTGATATCACAAAATAAATAGAGATATATCTTACAATTTCTCAAGATGTATCGCAACTTATCGTGAGATATCTAACTTGCGATATCTCAAGATCCCATGTGTCTTGCGGTTGGTATATGCAATTTTAGTAGGATTTTCTAAGTCTGAGGTGGGCTTTTTGCCATTTAAAAACTAACCATTGGTGTAATTCTTGGGTTTGCCATAACACTGTTTCAATATATGTACAGTTTGCTAATGGTAACGTCCCATTTAAGTACTGGTTGCTATGGTATTTTGATGTCATAGTAAAATGACGTTAAACATAGAATAGCATGTGGGGTGACGTCATGTCATATGACGTCATTATGTTGTGTCGCGTTAAAATAAAAAAAAATCGCATAAGATAGCGGCTTTATATAAATCGGGTTATAGGAGGCAACTTTTTAGAGAGGAAATGACTTCTGATTGCAAATTTCAGACCTTTTTCATGCTATGGAAAAAAAACAGACCGAAAGAAAAAAGTTTGCAAAAAAGCTGTTAAAAAGGCTATTTCAGTGTTATCTTAAAAATGTGCTGTTAGGCCAATTTTTGGACAATCGCAATAATACGTATGTCAAGACGTCCGGAATAAATTCGCGAAATGGAAAAAGGGGCGTTTCAAATTTTTTTAACGGACAACTTTCCCTTAAGGGGGCACTCCTCAGTTTCGCATGAATGTCCATGGTGTAAATCAGAAAGAAATCAACTAAGCATCTTTTAGGTCCATTGATGGTCTTTATAATAATTATGAAGCACATGTTTGATGTTTTTTTCAGTTTTGATTACTTCTAACTTTATTTTGGTGTATTGGAATATGCATTCTTTGGGGTTTTTGGAGGCTATAAATAGAAAAATGTGAACCAATCAAAAACTTCCTAAAAGTAGTTAAAATGGCTGATTTTCACTGACGAGGAGATCAGCGTGGAATAACTTTTTAAAATGCCGGACTAGGTATGTAAAATTTAGCATTTCCTGATATGCAAGAGCATTATGAGTGCAGACATGACCCTGATATGTGTAGGAAATTTTTTTATTTTTATTTATTGACATTTGAAAGATTGCTAAAATTGCATTTTTAGCATGTTTTAAGGGGTGGGGTAATCTTAAAGAAATGGGACTAAAGTTGTACAGAAAATGCTTTTTGATACTTTTATTTGGTATGGAAACATGGGTAATTTTATTGTCTTCTAAGAAATGTATGACACAATGATGATGTGATTTATTTTTGCTCAAGGATTCAGGCTAAGAGCTTGTCAAGTTTTTGATGATTGAGAAATGTACATTAAACTGTGGAGTGCCCCCTTTGATTAGACGTTAAACATGGCTGCCAGCGGCCATCTTTGTTTACATAGAGTTATATAGTAAAAACTTGTAGCGACTACTCCTTTGAAACAACTTGGCGGATTTTCATGAAACTTTACAGGAATGTTGCTCTTAATGTCTAATTGATCCTAGCAAAATTTCAGGTCGGCCAGAAAATCGATTTTTAAAAAAGAAGTTTGTAGCGACTACGTCTTGAAAACTATAAGTGATATTGATATGGGACTTTTTGTAAAATGATCAGCATGACTTGATGCTTATCAGAGTCAAACATTATTTTGATTCGACGTTAAACATGGCTGCCAGTGGCCATCTTTGTTTACATAGAGTTATATGATGAAAACTTGTAGCGACTACTCCTCTGAAACTACTTGACGGATTTTCATGAAACTTCACAGGAATGTTGCTCTTGATGTCTAATTGATCCTAGCAAAATTTCAGGTCCGCCGGAAATTCAAGATGGCTGCCATGGCTAAAAATAGATTTTCAAAATACAAGTTTGTATCGACTACTTCTTGAAAACTATAAGTGATATTGATATGGGACATTTTGTAAAATGATCAGCATGACATGATGTTAGTCCTTGTCAAAAATCGTTTTGATTCGATGTTAAACATGGCTGTCAGCGGCCATCTTTGTTTACATAGAGTTGTATAATGAAAATTTGTAGCGACTATTCCTCTGAAACTACTTGACGGATTTTTATGAAACTTCACAGGAATGTTGCTCTTGATGTCTAATTGATCCTAGCAAAATTTCAGGTCTGCCGGAAATTCAAGATGGCCGCCACGGCTAAAAATAGATTTTCAAAATACAAGTTTGTAGCGACTACTTCTTGAAAACTATAAGTGATATTGATATGGGACTTTTTCTAAAATGATCAGCATGATATGATGTTGGTCCTTGTCAAAAATTGTTTTGATTCAACGTTAAACATGGCTGCCAGCGGCCATCTTTGTTTACATAGTTATATAGTAAAAACTTGTAGCGACTACTCCTTTGAAACTACTTGGCGGATTTTCATGAAACTTCACAGGAATGTTGCTCTTGATGTCTTATTGATCCTAGGAAAATTTCAGGTCGACCGGAAATTCAAGATGGCCGCTACGGCTAAAAATAATTTTTCAAAATACAAGTTTGTAGCGACTACTTCTTGAAAACTATAAGTGATATTGATATGGAACTTTTTCTAAAATGATCAGCATGATATGATGTTGGTCCTTGTCAAAAATTGTTTTGATTAGACGTTAAACATGGCTGCCAGTGGCCATCTTTGTTTACATAGAGTTATATAGTAAAAACTTGTAGCGACTACTCCTTTGAAACTACTTGGCGGATTTTCATGAAACTTTACAGGAATGTTGCTCTTAATGTCTAATTGATCCTAGCAAAATTTCAGGTCGGCCAGAAATTCAAGATGGCCGCCACAGCTAAAAATAAATTTTTAAAAAAGAAGTTTGTAGCGACTACGTCTTGAAAACTATAAGTGATATTGATATGGGTCTTTTTGTAAATCGATCAGCATGACATGATGCTTATCAGAGTCAAACATTATTTTCAGGTCGGCCGGAAATTCAAGATGGCCGCCACGGCTAAAAATAATTTTTCAAAAAACAAGTCTGTAGCGACTACTTGCTGAAATCAAAATCAATCGGTAGAGCTTCAAGGTCATTGACCTCTTGTTTGATTTTTTGAATGTTTTTTTTTTTGAATTTTTTTATTTATTTTTTTTAGCTCTGTGTTGGACCTGTCGGACCAGTAACAGAGGAGTTATGGCTCTTGATTTAGTTAAAAATGCTATATTTTGCCTCGTTAATACGGTAGGGCCTTCATTTTTCATTCAGATCTTTACCAAACTTTACCAGATTCTTTAGTTATGGCCCTTGATTTAGTCAAAAAGCTGTTTTATGCCCGAAACTTTCAAAAAAACGTAAATGGCAGTCACTCGCTTCATTGATGTTATAAGAGCCATGTTAGCCAGTAGAGCGTCCACAGGCCCTCTTGGGCCTCTTGTTTTCATTTTAAAAACTCACATCCTGCAGGCAGTAACGGATAACTTTTCTTGATAGATGCTACACTAAGTGGTAATTTACTCAAGGAAATATGTGCCGAATCTTTGCCCCAATGTATAGTTGTTTGCTTATATGATCAGTCTTCAGATATGGAAAGTTGCATGAAAAACAAATGCATATGAGCTGAATAAATGAAATGTAAACATAAACTGATCCGCTACTACCAATGATCGCAATCACTGTATATGTACACGTGTTGTTTCATAATTATCATTATACCTCCGCTTTCACAAAGTGAAGTGGGGGCTGTATGGGAATCACGTCCGTAATGTCCCGCGCGTCCCATCTCGTCACGTAACACATTTTTGTCCCATCCCATCGTGTTTGTCACGTCGCTTTGTGTAACACATTTTTATTACTAGCATTTCTAACAATTTTGAATAGGTTGTTCACAAACATCATATACTCATAACAACTGATGACCTTATGTCCCTCTACATCACCCATTGTTTATTGCCGAATTATGACCCTTTGTTTGACTTAGAATAAAAAAAAAGGGAGGGTATTCATCATCTTCAGTGACAGTAACGATGGAACAGGAACTCGGAACTGTGTTTCTTTTAAATGCTGCTGGTGTGTTTTATGTATAATATTGATCAGGTATTGAATTTAGCAGTTATTTTAACATACAAACTACCGTATGTAAAGTTTGTCACTTTTATTTAAAAAAATTGTTATTCTTTTTAACATTTGGAACATTTTCCCCTGAAATAGGAAAAAAATATAGTTTTTTCTAGAGGCCGAATTACGGCCCCACTTAAATTGGTTAAAAAGGCCCTGTCTAGATTTAATGCCTTGGTGAGTCGTCTATCGTCCGTCTGTGAACGTTATTTTGTGATGATGACTTCCGTGAAACTTTACAGGAATATTGTACATGATATAATTCCATTAAATAAATATATTGAAGCACTGGTAATTTATTTATTTCCTGCAGGTGGAAACGTCGCCTGCCAGTAAACTACAGCGGCTGCTGCTAGAGTCACGCGTGATGATTCAGAACCTGGAGAAAACTGCAGAATCTCCCAGACAGGTCAGTATAAACATGAACATGATTATGTCGTCTTTTATCCATGACATCTAATATTTACTTTCACTTATTATTAGTTTATCTTGAGGTTAAAGGTTCAAGCTGTGATGAAATCTGTGCGCATCCGAGTCCGTGATAGTGAAGTCTAAAACCTCCTCGCCTCTCACCACTGCGGGTTCAATTCCCACTAGGAGCTCAACTTGTCAAGTGAGAAAGTGTTGATTCCTTTAGTATGGTGGGAGGTATACAATACTGGTTCTACCCTGGAAAAATAGGATGGTCTGCCTCTACCGCAATAATATTGACCATCATATATGGCCTAACATGTGCTAAAAATGATGTGAAGCTCAATTGAAACAAACAAGTGAAGCTGTGATAAATCATCCACTTTGGGAACTTGAACATTGAACACGCTGCCCACAGCTGCATACAGGAACACGCTGCCCACAGCTGCATACAGGAACACGCTGCCCACAGCTGCATACAGGAACACGCTGCCCACAGCTGCATACAGTATGTTTCCTGAATGTCTTACCTAAAATTCGTTAGCTGAACAGGGTATTGCTCTTCAATGTCAACTTTTCCAAAACCTTATTTAGCTGTACGTTCAATGTCACCTGTCCCAAACTTATTACCTAGAATTTTTCGAAGAACAAAAAGGGGCTATTATTAGTTATTGGGTTTGTTACTGACCCCCTACAGAAAAATGTGGTGTCAGTAAGATTTATAGGGGGCGAGGCAATAGCTGAGTCCCCCTATATATCTGACTGACCCCACATATTTCTGTAGGGGGTCAGTAACAAACCCAATAACTGATTTATTGCATCGAGCACCTTTTTAAGGCAAACACCGATATTTAACCCATTTTAATTGAACGTCAACGTCATTGAGACTAACACCTTAAAGAACTATTTGCAAATGATTTAAACTTTGAATCGGAATTGTAGTCCATATTGTTTTAGTGACCCGCTATGAAATCTACTGACCCACTATAGAATAATAGAGGGTCATCATGTGAAATCCAATGAAATTCCTAGGATTTTGTGCGAGGTGCAATAATGTCACATGATATTTGTCTGCGTCCGGTTAAAGTTTTACTTGTAAGCTTGTATCTCCAAAACTACTTTTCATAATGGACTGAAATTTCACATATGTATTCAGCATGTGAAGAACTCAGAGACAAGTGACGTAATTCTGTTAGGCATTTAAGCAGAATTATGCCTTTCAACTTAGTTTCCCAATAGACAAGGCCTTGAACGTGGAGAGTCTGCCCTGACGAGCTGTGCTTCTTGTATATACTGTATTATGGTATTGCTCTCAAACATATATCAGATACTGTGTTTAGCAGTAATAGTTCTTTGTTTTCCAACATCACCTGCCCCATTGTTCAGGGCCATGCTTCAGCCAAAGGGTTTTCAGCAAGTAGATGAAAAAATTGCCAATACTTACATAATGATATATCATTTGTACTGGAATTTTTTGTGGTAAATAGAAATATCTTAGTTTTGAAAATCTGTTGAACAATAAATATTTTGTATCTGTTGAGAGCTTTTGTATGGGAATTCGGAGCTTTTGTTTGTGAATTCGGTGATTTTTTCACCCTTTTGGAAATGGTACTGGTACCCATTCAATTGGGAGTTTTTCACTATCAAACAAAAGCAATATTGTATGTTTAAATACTTTACAAACAGATTACCATGTATACATTCTCTTAGTAGTATTTCATTACCCTCCCCTAAAAGTATATATTTCCCCAGTTGTCTGTTAAAAGTTCCCCTCTAAAATACTAAAGAAAAACTCTCCAAAAAAGCATATTTTTTGCCATTGGAAATGGTACCATTTTTCGGTACCACTTATATAAGGAAAAAACAACACTGGATTTTATATCTCATCCAGTTTCAGAAAGTAAAGTATTAATTATATAATAAATATGTCAGTTTCACTGATATGTAACTGATGTTTGCACTATTTAAATTGTGCCTAAACGTCATGAAAACCTTTGGCAGAAGCAAGTACCCCAAACAGTAATACCTATATCAGCTATGTATGGTATTATCCTGCCATATATTGCCTGCTCCAGCTAGATAATTATGTTGTTACCCATCAAATGTTAGAGTTAGGATGGATGATCTTGAAATCCTTTGTATATTCTCTCAGAGAGGAGTTACCCATTATAACTTGTAGTGTAGATGACCCTTTAAACAACACTTATTGCATAAATAGTTTTAATGTTTGCAGTAACAGATGGTTTCCGTTATATTTCATAACTACTATGGCCTTCTACATGTACATGTATACATTTTACATCAAGTGTTTTGGTGTGCTACCAATAATATTTACAATCCTTTATATTAAGTAGTTCAAGTGCCTAGGCCAGTATTGGCTAATGATTATATTAAAGTGTTGGTAACCTAGTTCCTACTTGATTTAAAACATGAACATATTGTATTACATTAGCAGAATAATACAACTGATTTTGAAGGATAACTGCCTTAGGCGTGGAAACTATTGCCAGTTCATATTTCTAAACTAGTCGTGTTTATAGTTGTGGCTGCCTAAAGATTGCAGGGAATCTGGGGCAAAGCACTGTGCTTGTAACCTTAAGCAAGCCACTTGTGACACGTGACCTTGAGTGGGCCACTTGTGACACGTGACCTTGAGTGGGCCACTTGTGACCTGACCTAGAGCAGGCCACTACATAATGACCTTGAGCAGGCCACCTGTGACCTTGAGCAAGCCACTTGTGACATGTGACCTAGAATGGGCCACTTGTGGCTATGAGCAGGCCACTGGTGACCTTGAGCAGACCACGTGACCTTGAGCAGGCCACATGTGATCTTGAGCAGGCCACGTGACCTCAAGCAGCCCACTTTCGACCTCGAACAGGCCGCTTTTGACCTGGAACAGGCCACTTGTGACCTTGAGCAGACCACTTGTGACCTTAAGTAGACCACTTGTGACCTTGAGTGGCCATTTGTGACCTAGAGCAGGCCACTTATATGACCTCGAGCAAGCCACTTGTGACCTCAAGCAGGCCACATGTGATCTTGAGCAGGCCACATGTGACCTCGAGCAGGCCACATGTGACCTCCAGCAGTCCACTTTTGACCTCGAGCAGGCCACATGTGACCTTGAATAGACCGCTTGTGACCTTGAGGCCACATGTGACCTTAAGCAGGCCATTCAAATGGAATGGGACTTTAACCAGGTGGTCCCATATACTGTAGTCTATCCGTAGTCATGCAATTATTTGTTCAAAGTAAATTATGAGTAAGATTACTTGGGATTCCGCCATGTCCACTACAAGTCTCTCGCGGCGACTCTAAATACCTGAAGAAATTGTTGATTCTTATTAAACAATGTTTTTGGTTATTATTTATTTTATTTTCATCCATTACATTTTTTTTCAGAGCATGCAACAGCTGGAAGGTGGTAGTCCAAAACAACAGACAGATATACAGAAAATGCAAGAGCCAGCTTCTTAAACACTTTAAACAAGCTAATTTATGGAATACTGGTCCCCCTTAAAGTCGAACGACCTTGTTTGCACCACCCATATCTGACTGCGATACGTTACTCGTCAAGTCTATATCGGTTCATCAAACCTTTATACCATTTAATTTGTGTTAGTAATATATTGCATACAGGTGCATACAGGTGCCTTTTAAATACATTACAAATTATCAATAAATAGAATATAATTAAAATAATATACATAATGCCAAAGATAGAAAATGAAGGAACTACAGTGTTAATAAAGCAAAACATATTTCATTTAATCAAAGGTCACCACTATACGATGCAATTTTGATAAGGCCAAGTCTCCCCGTGCTTCGAATCAGTAGTGTTATTTTAACTGGTCCTTTGGGACCAACGAGCCCAATATAGGTGGCTTTGAAGTAGAATACCGCTTAAGCCGGTGCTAGGGGGCGTGAGAGGTGTTGCTTCTTTCATTACTTCTCATGAACAGACTCAATAAAACTGAGTCTGCTGCTTTATTCTCTTAATTGTGTTTGTTGCTCACAAAGGATCACCTTTATCAGTATTTATTAGATGAAGTTTATATCCACACATGACATGATTTGTCCAACCCCCATCCTAACAGGTCAACTACTGCATCCACACACGACATGATGTGTCCAACTCCCAACCTAACAGGTCAACTACTGCATCCACACACGACATGATGTGTCCAACCCCCAACCTAACAGGTCAACTACTGCATCCACACACGACATGATGTGTCCAACCCCCATCCTAACAGGTCAACTACTGCATCCACACACGACATGATGTGTCCAACCCCCATCCTAACAGGTCAACTACTGCATCCACACACGACATGATGTGTCCAACCCCCAACCTAACAGGTCAACTACTGCATCCACACACGACATGATGTGTCCAACCCCCATCCTAACAGGTCAACTACTGCATCCACACACGACATGATGTGTCCAACCCCCAACCTAGCAGGTCAACTACTGCAGTAAGCAAAACTAATATCGACAATGTTGAAGAAGAAGAAATATCAGTATAAATAGGTGTTAAAATAATTTAAACCATAAAGTGGTCATGTAATTGTTTGAATCATTTTAATGCAAGAAATGGTCGGATTCACGAAAAAATCTCCCAAAAACCCACACACTACTACCAGAATACGGAGTTAACAAGCTTTGGGTGGGAAAAACAACAGAAACAATATTTGACAAAGTAATATTTATTGTATATTTTTGCAACTTTATACAAATATTAATGAAGAACAACCTCTCACATTTGCATACTGGCATTGTCTATGCTATATCACTAATATTATTTTCACACTTGATTCTCTTATGATACCTGTTATAGGATACTTACATAAAAGGAGCAGTACATGAACCTTATATGAAACCTTCCATGTAAGAAGCATATTTTATAATATATCATAATTTTGAGTTTTCATGAAAATGTATGTTAAAAATGAAACTGTTAGGAATTAATTTTCATGGATAGAAAGAGTATATGTAACTCCTACTAAATCAATGTCATATGAAAGGTTTTATATGAGACTTATATACTCCTACTACATCAATATCACGTGTTATATGAGACTTATATGTAACTGCTACTACATCAATGTCATATGAAAGGTTTAATATGAGACTTATATGTAACTCCTACTACATCAATGTCATTTGAAAGGTTTTATATGAGACTTATATGTAACTCCTACTACATCAATGTCATATGAAAGGTTTTATATGAATTGAATTGAATTGGGGTTTTAAGGCGCACCAACACATGAATAGGTTATATGGCGCCTAACAGGAATGAACATGCCAGGCTCATCTTCCATGTACATCGAGATAAAATATGGAAAATGGGCCTAGAACCTTCTCACCCTGAACTGCAGTTTTATATGAGACTTATATGTAACTCCTACTACATCAATGTCATATGAAAGGTTTTATATGAGACTTATACGTAACTCCTACTACATCAGTGTCATTTGAAAGGTTTTATATGAGACTTATATGTAACTCCTACTACATCAATGTCATATGAAAGGTTTTATATGAGAATTATATGTAACGCCTACTACATCAATGTCATATGAAAGGTTTTATATGAGACTTATACGTAACTCCTACTACATCAATGTCATATGAAAGGTTTTATATGAGACTTATACGTAACTCCTACTACATCAATGTCATTTGAAAGGTTTTATATGAGACTTATATGTAACTCCTACTACATCAATGTCATATGAAAGGTTTTATATGAGAATTATATGTAACTCCTACTACATCAATGTCATATGAAAGGTTTTATATGAGAATTATATGTAACTCCTACTACATCAATGTCATATGAAAGGTTTTATATGAGAATGCAATCATATGAATATTATATATGGCAACATTTCCTATGCACAGCACCACCATCTGAAGTATTTTTAGGAGTTGAGACGAGCATCATGATTTTATTAACAAATGGTTGGCATTAATTAAATGCAATTTAATTGAATGCAATTGAGAAAATGCAATTAATACCATATTGCCGTTAAGGGTTTACATGTGATGTGATAAAAATAAAAATGTCCGTCCATAAATATTTACACCATTTACATTATTACCATGTCTGATTAGTTTACTGAACATGCTGAAGTTAGTTTTATAACTTGTTATACCCCCGCTTTCACAAAGTGAAGTGGGGCTACATAGGAATTACGCTGTCCGTAATGTCACATCGCGTCCCATCCCGTAACACTTTTTTGTCCTGTCCCGTCGCGTCCCGTAACAAATTATTATTACTTGCATTCCCGAAACAGTTTTGAATGTGGTTGATCCCAAACTTCATATACACATGACAACTGATCAAAAAGCAGGGGTATTCATCATCTTCAGTGATAGTTCTAGTTACATTTTATTGACCACAGTAAAACATATATACAACATTGAAACAAATATATTTGTACAAATACTCATTGGAAACACAATATTTACCATTTTTAAAGTCCCTATACCGCCAACAACAGCCAAATGTTACGACATATATACACTGTTTCTAAACCTACTGAGGAAGAGGTATATATATATAACTTAATATATATTTTGAGAATCCTAATTCTACTGACACCCATATAAATGCCTTTAACCAGCTGGGCCAAAACGGTAGCGTTGAATTAAGAGTTACCAACTCGTAATTCATTTTATCAATATTCAATCACAGATATTTTAAGAAGCCGTTAATAAACCTTTACTTCTCATGTGCAGAGTTGCTGCACTCCATTAATGATTGTTTTCTGCCAACACTCGAGCGACACCCCGCAGCAGTCATGGTGGCGACCAAATTTAATATAAACCTCAGCAATGACACAAATTCTATTCCTCTGCCAGGATAGGCTAGATTTGTTGTGTAAATCAAATAATAGTAGTTCATATGCTGCTGTTAGGCTCTTATACATTCTTGTTTTGTAATAGAAGAACACTATATTAGAACTATATTACCGTACAACTGTCAGCAATATACATGATATATCACCTTTTAAATTAATATTTATGATTTAGCAACAAACTGCAGCCGAGTCATCTAGCTTTTCAGATTGAAATTTTCATAAACAAACTAAACAGTAGTTGTATTTTGTTTAAGACAATTTATAATTGTTATTGAATTGTTAGTATTGTCTTTTAATAAAATTATTTAATTTTGTTTGTCTTAACATTCTTTATATTATTTGGTTGATTAGAAAGCCAGTAATAGCATTTTAATTTGTAATTAATATAATTACAATTAATTCCCTTAAGTTGATTGAAAAGTTATATTGCCCTATATTTTTGTAAAAAAACACATTACAACATGGTGTAATTGTGAAAAACATACATTATTGACCCCTTAGAGGTAAAAGGAGCTACCTGATTACATATTTTAAATATACTTTACTCCTTTAACCTCCAAAGGGCTGACATGTTCCAGTGGATAGCAGGGTAGCAGGGTGGACTTGAAACCGGAAGTGCCACTGAGTTCTGTTGGTGTATTCGGACACTTTCCCTTAACTTCGTCTGTAGGATGGGGATGTAAAAATGAATTTAATCGTATACAAGATGAATATTGAATTTGAATTTTAGTATCTGCGACACCTGCCTTTATCATGCAGTATAACAGCAATCTCTAGTCATTTCAGTGTGAAAAAAAGCTTTTGGACACAGAGAGCTCTTTGTACTTAATTCATACAAGCTCTGTGTGGTTTTGTGGAAGTCAAGAGTACAACGAATTGGAACTACTGCCAAACCATGAAGCTTGCACGATTGTTCCAGGTGCCATATAAGCTATATTGTGTTGTGTATAGCCATTGACACCATATAAACTATATTGGTAAAGCCGTTCAAGGGGCCATGTAAGTTGTGTTGTGTATAGCCATTGTAGGCAACATATAACCTATATTGTCTTGTGTAGCAGTAAACTCCCATTCATTTAATTATTGATGAGGCATTTATTACCTGAGTTTTGGTGCAAAACAAGATTTAGAATATTTTCTCCAAATATGCCGTCAGATATTTTTCACATGAGAAACGTTGACAGCCACTGCTGTTTCTTGACCGGTTCTTACAATGACTGGTCGTCTGTCACATTCTTAAAGGACTGGTCGTCTGTCTCATTATTACAGAGACTGGTCGTCTGTCCCATTCTTACAGTGCATGATCATCTGTCCCGTTATTACAGTGACTGGTCGTCTGTCCATTCTTACAGTGACTGGTTGTCTGTCCCATTCTTACAGTGACTGGTCGTCTGTCCCGTTCTTACAGTGACTGGACGTCTGTCCCATTATTACAGAGACTGGTCGTCTGTCCCATTCTTACAGTGCATGATCATCTGTCCCGTTATTACAGTGACTGGTCGTCTGTCCCATTCTTACAGTGCATGATCATCTGTCCCGTTACTACAGTGACTGGTCGTCTGTCCCATTCTTACAATGACTGGTCGTCTGTCACGTTCTTACAGTGACTGTTCGTCTGTCCCATTCTTACATTGACTGGTCGTCTGTCCCATTCTTACAGTGACTGATCGTCTGTCCCATTCTTACAGTGACTGGTCGTCTGTCCCATTCTTACAGTGACTGGTTGTCTGTCCCATTATTACAGAGACTGGTCGTCTGTCTCATTATTACAGAGACTGGTCGTCTGTCCCATTCTTACAGAGACTGGTCGTCTGACCCATTCTTACAGTGACTGGTCGTCTGTCTCATTATTACAGTGACTGATCGTCTGTCCCGTTATTACAGTGACTGGTCGTCTGTCCCGTTATTACAGTGACTGGACGTCTGTCCCATTCTTACAGTGACTGGTTGTCTGTCCATTCTTACAGTGACTGATCGTCTGTCCCGTTATTACAGTGACTGGTCGTCTGTCCCATTCTTACCATGACTGGTCGTCTGTCCCGTTCTTACAGTGACTGGTCGTCTGTCCCATTCTTACAATGACTGGTCGTCTGTCCCGTTATTACAGTGACTGGACGTCTGTCCCATTCTTACAGTGACTGGTCGTCTGTCCCATTCTTACAGTGACTGGTCATCTGTCGCGTTGTTACAGTGACTGGTCGTCTGTCCCATTTTTACTACAGTGACTGGTCATCTGTCCCGTTCTTACAGTGACTGATCATCTATCCCGATATTACAGTGACTGGTCATCTGTACCGTTCTTACAGCAACTGGTCGTCTGTCCCATTGTTATAATGACAAGTCTGTCACATTCTTAAAGTGACTGGTCGTCTGTCCTGTTCTTACAATGACTGGCCGTCTGTCCCGTTCTTACAACGACTGGTCGTCTGTCCTGTTCTTACAATGACTGGTCGTCTGTCCCGTTCTTACAGTGACTGGTCATCTGTCCCGTTCTTACAGTGACTGGTCATCTGTCGCGTTGTTACAGTGACTGGTCGTCTGTCCCATTTTTACTACAGTGACTGATCATCTATCCCGATATTACAGTGACTGGTCGTCTGTCGTGACTGGTCGTCTGTCCCGTTCTTACAGTGACTGATCATCTATCCCGATATTACAGTGACTGGTCGTCTGTCCCGTTCTTACAGTGACTGATCGTCTGTCCCGATATTGCAGTGACTGGTCGTCCGTCCCGTTCTTACAGTGACTGATCGTCTGTCCCGATATTACAGTGACTGGTCGTCTGTCCCGTTCTTACAGTGACTGATCATCTATCCCGATATTACAGTGACTGGTCGTCTGTCCCGTTCTTACAGTGACTGATCGTCTGTCCCGATATTACAGTGACTGGTCGTCTGTCCCGTTCTTACAGTGACTGATCATCTATCCCGATATTACAGTGACTGGTCGTCTGTCCCGTTCTTACAGTGACTGATCATCTATCCCGATATTACAGTGACTGGTCGTCTGTCCCGTTCTTACAGTGACTGATCATCTATCCCGATATTACAGTGACTGGTCATCTGTACTGTTCTTACAGCAACTGGTCATCTGTCCCATTGTTATAATGACAAGTCTGTCACATTCTTAAAGTGACTGGTCGTCTGTCCTGTTCTTACAATGACTGGCCGTCTGTCCCGTTCTTACAACGACTGGTCGCCTGTCCTGTTCTTACAATGACTGGTCGTCTGTCCCGTTCTTACAGTGACTGGTCATCTGTCCCGTTCTTACAGTGACTGGTCATCTGTACCGTTCTTACAATGACTGGTTGTCTGTCCTGTTCTTACAATGACTGGTCGTCTGTCCTGTTTTTACAATGACTGATCGTCTTGTTACATTCTTACAGTGACTGGTCGTCTGTCCCATTCTTACAGTGACTGGTCATCTGTCCCGTTCTTACAATGACTGGTCGTCTATTGCATCCATATCCAGCATCTGATTTTCCGCATCAGACACATTTCGTCTGTCGCGTTTGATAGTAAAGTGTGTATATACACTAACCAGGGTACGGTATACTGAGCACAGTGCCTTACGCAACGTGGCCCGTACAGAGGAAAGTGATAGCAGTGCAAAGGGTGTAACGAACCTTGTGAAAAGTACACACATCTGTAATAACACATCTGTCAGAAATGAATAAGAAGTAAAATGTATATGCATATCGTAAAGTACCACATCGAGTATGATAAAAAGTACATTTACTACCATTAGACAAACGAACCATTCACCTGGGTTGACTACGTCTGCTGAATTCTCAGCAAACTGGTTATACACTGCCAAACCTCGCCTCTGACACACATAGATAACTATGGCAGCGATTGTTGTACACATAATTATGGCGGCAGGGAGCCAGTTTTTCAAAATGTGCAATGCAAGTTCGCCTTGCCACCCAAAGTAATAACAATCGTAGATGAAATAATCTGATTGTGAAATTTTCACAATAATTCCCACAATGACCAAGCTAAAAACCCACATCGTGCATATGGAAATGAAAAATCTTAACTTTCGGTTTCTGCTCCAAGATGGTCGTGATGCTAGTATAGTAAACAGTATTTCGATGTTTAAGCTGACGAGTGTTTGAGCATGCACCAAATTAAGCACACGGCTTGCAAAATCTACAAATTTGCAAATTGCACTAACGTTCATAGCTGTGTACATCATCGGCTTTATTAAAATTCCGTCGAAAACAGTAATTATAACAATGTGGAACAGGTACCAGCTTGCCGACTTGACCCTTGTAGTCGCTGAAATGCTGGTTAAAAGAATGATGACATCACACACGGTGAGAAGACTCCCCAACACCATGATTACAATCTGTGCCGTAGCGATCGTTTTAATATCTCTGTCGAACATGGTATCGTATATTTCATAACCATCCCCATAGTAAAAGTTGTCCGTCGTCACCGTGATTGGAGGCCTGGAACTTGAACCTGCCTGAATTAAATAAAACAGAATGTTATCCATTTTTAGCTCTACTGGCCAAAGCCCAGCAGAGCTTATCAGATTCCGAGTCGTCCGTCCGTCGTCGGTCGTTAACTTTTGTCTCATTAAGACGATAGGACCTGCATTTTTCATCTGATCTTTACCAAACTTTACCAGATTGTTAATGTCAATGAAAGCTCGGACAAGTTCGAAAACCAGCCAAATCGGACCAGTAACAGCAGAGTTATGGCCATTGATTTAGTTAAAAATGCTATATTTTGCCTCTTTAAGACGATAGGGCGTTCATTTTTTATCCCATCTTTACCAAACTTTACCAGATTGTTAATGTCAATGAAAGTTCTGACTAGTTCGAAAACCAGCCAGATCGGACCAGTAACAACGGAGTTATGGCCCTTGATTTAATTAAAAATGCTATATTTTGCCTCGTTAAGACGATAGGGCCTTCATTTTTCATCCGATCTTTACCAAATTTTACCAGATTGTTAATGTTAATAAAAGCTCGGCCAAGTTTGAAAACCAGCCAGATCGGACCAGCAATGGCAGAGTTATGGCTCTTGATTTAGTTAAAAATGCTATATATACTGGTCTAATAGGAACCACATTAAATGCACTGGCCTAATAGGAACCACGTTAAATGCACTGGTCTAATAGGAACCACCTTAAATGCACTGGTCTAATATGAACCACCTTAAATGCACTAATCTAATAGGAACCACCTTAAATGTACTGGTCTTTTAGGAACCATATTAGATGTACTGGTCTGCTAGGAACCAACTTTAATGTACTGGTCTAATAGAAACTAGGTCAAATATACTGGTCTAATAGGAACCAGGTTAACTGTACTGGTTTAATAGGAACAAGTTAAGTGCACTGTCTAGTCTAATAGGAACCAGATGAAATGTACTGGTGTTTTAGGAACCAGGTTAAATGTACTTAGCTAAGAGGAACCAAGTTGCATGCACTGGTCTATTAGGAACCAGATTCAATATACTGGTCTAACAGGAACCAGGTTAAATATACTGGTTTACTAGGAACCACGTTAAATGCACTGGTCTAATAGGAACCACGGTCTAATAGGAATCACCTTAAATGTATTGGTCTAATTTGAAATTTGGTTAAATGCCATTCTTAAGAATTTTCTTAGACTTAAGCCCAAGTATGTACATTTCAATCACTATTATTTCTGTCTAAAGGATAAATGTTCATAACAAGCTGCTATGTATACATAGGATAAATACTCTTATGCAGCAACCTAATACGGATGTATAGTGTAAAAGGTTTTGGCAATATTTGTAAATGAAATTTGAGTACTTGAGCTCAAGTCTAAGAATAGTCTGAATAATGGTTGGTGAATTTTAAGCCACGTTAAATATACTGGCCTAATAGAAACCAGGTTAAATGAAGTTCTAATATGAACCAGGTTAAACATACTGGTCTAATAGGAACCACTTTAAATGTACTGGTCTGATATCAACCATGTTAAATGTACCAGTCTAATAGGAACCACGGTAAATGCACTGGTATACTAGGATCCACGTTAAATATACACGTCTAATAAATATACTGGTTTTCTAGGAAGGAGGTTAAATGTACTGGTCTAATACGAACCAGGTTAACTATACTGGTCTAATAGGAACCAGATTAAATGTACTGGTATTTAAGGAACCAGATTAATTGTACCGGTCTTTTAGGAACCATGTTAAATGTACTGGTCTAATAGGAATCAGGTTAAATGTACTGGTCTAATAGGAACCAGTTTAAATATACTGGTCGAACAGGAACAATGTTAAATGCACTGGTCTAATAGGAACCAGGTTACACGTACTGGTCTAATATTAACCAGGTTAAATATACTGGTCTAACAGGAACCATGTTAAATACATTGTTCTAACATGAAGCACATTAACTATTCTGGTCTAATAGGAACAAGGTTATATGTACTGGTCTTATATAAACCAGGTTAAATGTACTGGTCTAATACGAACCAGGTTAAATATACCGGTCTAATATGAACCAGGTTAAATGTACTGGTCTAACAGGAACCAATGTTAAATGCACTGGTCTAATAGGAACCAGGTTTAATGTACTGGTCCAATACTAACCAGGTTAAATATACTGGTTGAATAGGAACCAGGTTAAATATACTGGTATAATGGGAACCATGTTAAATATACTGATGTAACAGGAACCAGGTAAAATGTACTGGTCTAAAAGGAACCAGCTTAAATGCACTGGTCTTATAGGAACTAGGTTAAATGTACTGGTCTGATACGAAACAGGTTAAATGTACTAGTCTGATATGAACCAGGTTAAATGTACTGGTCTTATAGCAAACAGGTTAAATGCATTGGTCTAATAGAAACCAGGTTAAATGTACAAGTCTATTAGGAACCAGGTTAAATGAACTGGTGGCATATGAACCAAATTAAATGCACTGGTCTTATAGGAACTAGGTTAAATGTACGGGTCTTACAGGAACCAGGTTAAATGTACTGGTCTGATATGAACCAGGTTAAATGTACTGGTCTGATACGAAACAGGTTAAATGTACTAGTCTGATCAATATGAACCAGGTTAAATGTACTGGTCTTATAGCAAACAGGTTAAATGCATTGGTCTAATAGAAACCAGGTTAAATGTACAAGTCTATTAGGAACCAGGTTAAATGAACTGGTCACATATGAACCAAATTATATGTACTGGTCTAATAGGAACCAATGTAAATGTACTGGTCTAATAGGAACCAGGTTAAATTTCCTGATCTAATAGGAACTAGGTTATATGAACTTGTCTAATAGGAACCAGGCTATATGTACTGGTCTAATAGGAACCATGTTACATATACTGGTCATATAGGAACCAGGTTAATACACTGGTCTAATATGAACCAGGTTAAATATACTGGTCTAATAGGAACCAAGTTACATGCACTGGTGTAATATGAACCAGGTTAAGTACACTGAACTAACAGGAACCAGGTTAAATATACTGGTCTTATAGGAACCAGGTTAAATATAATGGTATAATAGGAACCAGGTTAAATGTACTGTCTAGAATGAACCACATGAAATGTACTGGTCTTTTAGGAACCAGGTTATATGTACTGGTCTAATAGGAACCAGGTTAAATGCACTGTTCTAATAGGAATTGGGTTAAATATACTGGTCTTACAGGAACCACGTTCAATGCACTGGTCTAATAGGAACCAGGTTAAATGTACTGGTCTAAAAGGAACCAGGTTAAATGTACTGGACTAACAAGATACGATGTTAAATGCACTGGTCTGATATGAACCAGGTTAAATATACTGGTCTAATAGGAACCAGGTTAAATGTACTGGTCTAATAGGAACCAGGTTACATGTACTGGTCTAATAGGAACTAGGTTAAATTTACTGGTCTAATAGAAACCAGGTTAAATGTACTGGTCTAATAGGAACCATGCTAAATGTACTGGTCTTTTAGGAACCAGATAAAATGTACTGGTGTAATAGGAACCAGAATGAAATGTACTGGTCTTTTAGAAACAAGGTTAAATATACTGGTCTAGCAGGAACCGAGTTACATGCACTGGTGTAATAGGAACCAGGTTAAATACACTGGTCTAACAGGAACTAGGTTAAATGTACTGGTCTAATAGGAACCATGGTAAATGCACTGGTCTGATATAAACCACCTTAAATGTACTGGTCTAATATGAACCAGGTTAAATATACTGGTATACTAGGAACCAGATTAAATGTACTGTTCTTTTAGGGACCAGATTAAATATACGGGTCTTTTGTGAACCAGGTTAATGTACTGGTCTAAATGGAACCAGGTGATATGTACTGGTCTAATATGAACCAGGTTAAATGTACTGGCCTATCAGGCACGACGTTAAATGCTCTGGTCTGATAGAAACCAGGTTAAGTGTCCTGGTCTTATATGAACCAGGTTAAATATACTGGTCTAACAGGAACCAGGTTAAATATACTGGTCTAATAGGACTCAGGTTAAATGTACTGGTCTAATAGGAACCAGGTTAAATATACTGGTCTAACAGGAACCAGGTTAAGTGTCCTTGTCTAATATGAACCAGGCAGACCACCCCATTTTTTTCTGGGTAGAACCAGTACTCTGAATGAACACTCTTTCAATATATGATGTCATTCCAATTTCGTATTTGCACGAATGATGGACTCTGGATGAAATATACATTACATATTGCTATAACAGCGGAGAAGCTAAATGATTCGATCCTTCTATTAAAAAAAAAAGAGTTTAAGAGAATTTATGTTTACACTTGTTGGAATACGTTTTAATAACACCTATTCCATTTTAAGCGTAGAAGTAGAGATTGACTGTATATCGTACAACTTCGGGTAAACAGTTCCTGGCATTAAATTTATTCCCGTAATTTGTTTTTATGAAAACGGTAGCATAACATATAAACTTCAAGTAAACTTTTCCTGGAAAAATGTGTCCTCCGCTATCTGTATGAAGATAGCTATTGATTCTAAACCCGACTAAATAAATAATTCACACTTACTGTCGTCATAGTGGTATCCATTAATTCTCACAGAACAAACTGTATAGTGGTGAATACTTGTTTCAGGTTGCAGTTGCCGTTACTTTGTATCCTTGCTTACTCTGCTCTCTCAGCTTTGAGATAACATGCGTATCGTATAACCAAATCACAAACACAGCAGCTGATATATGACCCAGTTTCTTAATGTGTATTAAAGGCACATGACCATGGTCTTAGTGCTTTGAAAGTGTATCATGTTTTGCTCGTATAACACTGTTTTTACGTTTTTAAACAAACGCACCACAAATGATTATCTCAGAGATACGCAGAATGTTGATATAGATAGCATGTATGTATGTATGTATGGGGTTTAACGTCGCAATCTAACATGGTTTATTAAAGTACTCAATGCTGATTGGTTATTGGGGAGTTTTTAAAAATGTTTTATAGACCTCTGACTTCACGTCATTCCTACTGTTAGAACGCGTCATTTTAAATGACTTTCAACGTCGAAACACATCCAAAACAACGATTACGTTATTTTAAAACAACGTTACCACGTTACGTTTAAACAACAAATTGAACTTGTTAAAAAGACGATAAACTTTAAGCTGTATATTTTCTTCATTTGGTGCTGAGCTATGAACGTACAATGTAAGCTGTGAGAATGTGTTTTTATTATGTTCAATCTCTCGAAAATATATGTATAAAATACATAAAAATACATGTCAGATAAAAAAATAAAATAATTCCAGCGGGTATAGATCTATATTATCCGAGATCAAAATCTGGTATTTGGGACTTAAGACACATCGAAACCGCGGGCCTACTGCCCTTGGTATAGATGGTCTTCAAGTCAAGCCCATCAGGTATTGATCTGGGACAATATAAACCAACTGGAAATATTTTATTTCTTAATTTAACAATTGTTCAGTCATAACTTGCCGACCTCAATGCTCAACGCGATGGTGCTGCCACACTGGAATACCACGCCGTAGACGCATGACACGATACCCCACTCATTCACATATGGTGCTTTTACGTCATTTTCAACACATGTAAGGGTATATAATTATGACGGTCGATTTTATTATTTGTGGTGGAGGCAGACCACCCACTTTTCCTGGGTAGAACCAGTACTGTACACCTCCCGCCATCCGTAAGAATCGACACTTCCTCACTTACAAAGAAGGATAAAAATATCGGACAGGGAAAGCAGCATTCAAGGACGACAGTCAACCACAAAACACAAAAACAAACACGCAAACAGACAAAGGAAAAGGCAAAAGTAATTAAAAATGCAAACGACATCACAAACACAAAGGGGTTGACAATAGGGCTACCGCCTTGGAACGGTCAATGGCAAAGTAGGCCACTGGGGGTTTAAACCGGTTCTAGGGTGCACCAAACCTCACACTTACCCTACTGTCATCCCATTAAAACTGGACAGTGTAAATAAAGAAATCCCCGCCATGATCTAATCTAATCTCTAACCAACAAGGCAGCATCAATAGGCAAAATAAGTAAAACACAAATATGCTCGTGTAAATATAATACAAAAAAACAATAGCCTAGAAAGCCACAATGAAGGTACTCAATGACTTGACAGAAGCCAGAGCAGTAAGAGAATACACCATTAAGGGCACGACAAGAAAGATCATGGACAAACAAGTCGAGCTCCCAGTGGGATTCGAACCGAGCAGTCCGAGCAGTCCGAGTAACATGACATTTGCATGGATGTCGTTCCGTGTAGGGACTGTATATATGGGTGTCGAAATCGTAAGAACTTGTCACAGGATCGCAAGCCATTATCCAGAGTAGTAGTGACCATTACCATAACGGCAAAGGGTAAGTCAAATCTATTTTATTTGTTGTAAATTGTTGTTCGGAAGTAAATATCTGCCGGTAAAAGCTGTAGATAGTTAGCAGGATATTGTCTTTAATTCTTGTACGTTGTCAAACGTCAGAATATTTTAGCAAATTATTGTCTGATAAGATTATTGGGGCATATATTTACATTATTGAAAATGCCAGTTGTTCTGTAGATAGTAAATGGAATACGCGATTTAGATTGTATGTACGTTTCTACGAAGGTTTCTAACTGGCATTACGTTATTGCATAAACGGTTATTGTTTATTGTGCAGTATAAATTTCTCTGAGGTTGGTTTTCATATTGTCATTATTATTCAATCACTCTGAGGTCGCTGTACCATTATAGCCTATAATGTGTTAACGGGATGTAAAACCAATTATTCGTTCAGTCTATAGTTGAATTATTATGTTGTAAGTTTTGCGTTACATCTAGAAATGTGAGATTTCATTGTCGATAAATTACATCTGTAATTGTTTTACACGTTTTGTTAAAGTTTAGCATAATGTCTAAATTCGGGTTTATTCATTCTGAATAAAGATGGCTTTGCAATCAGTATTAGGTATGGTGATACCTTAGCGCTATTATAAAATACATGTTGTGATAACATTGTAAGACTGTGTGTATATTTTGTAGCCGTATACGTTAGGAGCGTAGAGCATGTAGAGCGTATTGTTGGGAGCGTGGTCTACGGGGTCGTAGGTTGGGAACGCCGTCATAGGACGCGGGAACGACAGCATTCGCTATTTTGGCGACAGACCAGACGGTAGCCACGGAGACGCTAGACAAGAGGGCCTGGTTACGCAGATAGCTACGCAGATAACGTCACCGGATATGTCATTATAATACAGAGTACTATTATTCAGTATTGTATGCAGTGCTTTACGTCATTATAATAAAGAGTACATCATTATAATACAGAGTACTATCATTCATTATTGTATGCAGTGCTTTACGTCATTTTATCACATAACATGGGTTCTGGGAGTGCAATAAAGCCATGACTTATTTCTCGTAATACACTAGTGTATTACAGATGCAAATGAGGACCGAATCACTGTATTTGTAGACAGTAAAACATTTAATCCCAATTGTTTGCATGTCATATTTTACGGTACGTTCAGACGCCTTAATTATTTATCATTATTTGAAATCTTACTTCATAAAATGAATGTTAGTAACGTTAAATTTGGTTTAAAGTGTCGCATTATTTGTAGGGCGAACGCATTTACAGCCGCGTAACGTAGCGACGTTATGTAAACAACAAAACGACGTCATGATTTAAATTGCCGCCGTATATAAGGAAAATTGAAAACATTAAAGTGAAACTATCACGTCGTAGGTGTGTTATGTGATAAACAAAATCTTACATTCAGTCTAGCTCAAATGGAGGCCAAACCTAGACAAAATTGCAAAAGTTTTGTTTTCACTAGTTTTGATATCAGCTATATCTATATTTCCATCAGCCAAATGTTGCCTATTCAGAAAAGATGGGAACGTTTCTAAAAATGAAATCGTATTTTCCTCGATATTCAACTAATTTGATAAAACGGCCCATACGTGCATTAAAATGTGTACATACACTGTGTAATGTAGTTTTAGTAACGCAGATTGTTTGATGTTATACTTACTAGTAAGTATCATGTCCATTTGGCTTATAAAACTATATTTCATATAACAATTCATTTAATTTAGGGGGTACTATTACCCCACCCACTTTTGGTAAATTCAACACTTTTGTAAATGTTCAACTAAATCCTTTTTAAATCATAATACAGTTTATTTAACATAATTTATTCAAAATACAAAAGACCTGTAGGTCCATGAGATAACAGGTACAACACAATACATATATATACGCACGGCAATAAATGGCATCATATAATGTATTTATTTTGTCACATATCATTTTTTTGTCATACATTTTCTCCATTTCTCACTTACTAAGAAGTGTTTCAGTTCAAGATTCGTTCTCTTGGGAGAGTAAAAAAGTGTATATTTATATATACTTCAACATGTAATGCATGATTTTCTCAAATAGTCACTCATGCGAACGCTCAAAATTTGCCGGTAAAAGTCCGTGGCCACTAAATATATATAATTTCAATTAAATTTAAGATAATAATATGTAACTTAAATTAAATTTAAGATAATAGCAGAACTATTAAATATTAATAGCAGAGCTATTAAATATACGTCTGCTTAAGACAGCTGTCTATCCATTTTACGTGACCGCTAAAACAGGTTTGATTGCACATGTATTTTTTAATATCAACATATTTAATACTTATGAGTGTTAGTAGCAAACAATGGTTAACAAGAGCTATACTAATAGATTTGTAATACTATGATCAATTATGACATCCATAATACTGTACAAATGGTAATTACAAACACACGTAACCCTAGCAATCAAATGATTAGTTGATATTTTGCAAAAATAATACGAGTCGTGTCCTAAGAAAATGGCCTTGTGGCATTTATTCGCAATTTTCGTCATTTTGTCGTGACCCAGCGCATTATAGTACAGTTGTATATGCAAAATGACTGAACTTATAAATAATAGATCATCACAGTCAGGAATTGTACTTGATTTGCAATCATTCACAATAAGAATTACATGTGTAAACATATGGTTAATTAATTAGTAAATAATTGTAAAGGTATATTTCATATTGAGCTAATAATCACAAAACAAAATGTCAAGTACAAGAGTAACTTGCATTACATGTTCCAACCAATAGTATTTACAATTTTCATAGTTAAATGTTTCAGTCCTGAGCAACAATCTTCGACATCTGACAATTATTCTATTGAGCTAGAAAAACTAACACAACATTTGTCACTATTATGCACACTAAGAACATTGTACTACAAAAGTAGTACCTCAAATCATATACCGTTTTACACATTTCATTCATAGATATTTCTGTTTTTAGCTTAACACATTATCATCAATATCTAAATCTGACAACGCAATTGAGTTAGAACAACTAACACCACGACAATCACCACACCCAGGAGAGCACTCTAGTCCCTGTTTGCGACAGCTGCATCTTTTTGAGTCACAGTTGTTTCTGCAGTTGCAGCGGATTATTTTCAGTAGATCCTCTGGTGCAGGAGGAGGTAGACATGTTTTGATCGGAACAAGATGGTCATTTTGTATTTGCCATCCCCACTCACATGGATCCAAGGACTCATTGCCAATCCATGACTGAGTCTGTAAATAAATTCTAAGACTATGGTTGGACGCTGCAGCCGATTTGGTGATAACGTAGGGACTTGTACGCATGACGTGCTTGACATGACTTTTGTGGCAACTTTTCGGAAACGTAGAACATCAAGACTTATATCCAATGATCCATCAAATATTTGGACAATGGCCTTTTCTCCACATTGAATTATTTCTTCTTTCGATGTTCTGGCCATGAACGCAATTGCGTTTTGTCTGAAATCCTTCTTCATACAAAGTAGTTTGAGAGTAGTTGCTTTCCCTATTCCGTATATTCGTGATGTTGTATCGCATCCTGCCAATGCGTGTATGAATGGCAACAGGTAGCACACTTCATTTCCTAAAACGTCCTTGGTTTTATGAATATCGCATACCTTGTTTGGTTTGATAGAAGTCCTTGTATCTGATCTGAAGTATATCTTGTTTGTTCGTACGTTGGCATGGTAACATAGCAGAACTAGAAGATCAGTATCCTCCCCTACTACAATGACCTTGCTTTCCGTGGCATATTCAATGGCGGTTTGCACAATCAAACAATCAGCATCACTTTCAGCGTGGCGGACACATATTCCATTGTCGATGAGATAATCACCAAAGATTTGAATGAAACTTTGCTTGTTTTCCATGTTTCTAAGAAATGTGTCTTTCTTCGACTTAAATGGTGTATCGAGACTGAATACAACTTTCGTACCAATTCCACCTTTTGCTCTTCTAATGTGAGCAATATCCTTTGTCGTGGCTCCTGTGGCATATCCATCAAACACAACAACTGTATGTGTGTACTTCTGCTTTAGATAGTCCAAATACTGTCCACATATTGTTCTAAATGTTCCATCCTTCTTCCATGGTATTTTTTGCAGGAGAGACCCACCATCTATGACATGTACGGCATCTATTGTATTACCAAGGTCATCGTCGTTTGGATTACAATCGCCCTTTTTCCATATAGACTCAGCAAGCAAAGACTTCTGTACCTCTCTGAGAAGGCCAGTGCTATCAAATAGCGATGATGGAACACTACATGGTTCATACTTGAAAATATCAGCAATGTTATCCGCATCTGTTGTTAGTCGCTGGAAGAGTAACTGTGGATTAATCGACACCGTTTCTCCTGCAACCCTTATTGAAGTTTTGTCATTGAGTGTGACAACTTGTTTCGAACGTTTAAACGTGTACTCATCTAGTGATTTTCCTATCATGCCTTGGATCATACCCTCTCCAATTGTCTTTGCTTCATCAGCGTTTACTTTTTGTTCAGCTGTAACGCCGGTCTCGATATTTCGGAGGCTTGTATTAGAGTTCTCAAATGGATTGTGGTTTTGAAGGAATCCAAGTAATTCAAGTACATCGTTTTCGTCCCTTGTTGTTCTAGCTTTACTTTCCTCTTTCTGTTGTTCACTCGTTTTGTAATTGATTGCGGTGAAATGATATATAGGGTCCTATAGAAACCACAGCATCCGAACGCAATGGCATCGTAGGTCCGCACTGTACTGCAAACAAGAATTTGAAACTACAATGAAAGAGACAAAAACAACAACAGAAAGGGTGGTGAAGACAGGGTTACCGACTTGGAATGGTCAGTAGGCAATAAGACCTACTGGCTAGCTTGCATCGATTTTATATGCGCACAATCCTCGCTATTATCCTGTCTTCAGCGCCCAAATAGACAAGACAGTGTAAACGAAACTACATCCCATCAAAAGGAATTGTCTAACAATAAAGTCCACATCCAGAGAAACTAACTTAAGATACACATACAAAATAATAAACACCTCAGGATGTATCCAGAATCGTACTGAACAACCATAGTAGTTGCAGCTAAAGAGAAAACCAATCTAGGGTACGACCAGAAAACCCGAGGGACGTCTTGCATGGCAGCGTTCATCTCAGCAATCGCAGGCATAGATAGCAACCAGATCGATTGCTAGATCAGTCGATAGCGAATGTCCAGAGTCCTCTGTGTCTCTGTCATACCTCTTTCCCTTGTCAGGCCACCAGATGTTTTCAATGATCTCATCAGCACTTGTTCGATTGCTAGATAAGTCGATAAGCCTGCCCAATAATTATCGGTCCTTCTGATGACATGATTTACTTCTAAAAATCCCTTGTGTATCTCAGGATGTGTCTCTTCTAACTGAATCATGCTTTGGAGATATATGTATGCTGATTTTAGGTATAGCGAATGTCCAGAGGCAGCGAAATATGGGAGCATCGCTTTAACAGCTTGCAAGTGGTGGTTCCAATTGCCAACTCGTTCTGCTCTGATGAACTTCTGTAAAATGCAAATCATGTCCATATATTGAAGCCAGAGACCTGCTGTGCGATTTGTAGTTGATATATTTTCCTTCGTTTGAGAGATCTTGACAGACAATTCATTAAGTGTGGAATTTTGACATTTTTCGTCTTTAGTGATGCAATCTTGTTTGAGATCATCGAACATCTTACCAAACTTGCTGGAATATAACTATCTTGGTTGTCTTCGTTCTGTTCTGGTTCCATGACCGAAGTTGCTGGAATTTCACTGACTTGGTCGTCTTCTTTTTGTTCCGTATCCAAGTGTTCGGGTCTCTGATGTTTCACCAAAAGATCATGGTCAAGAGTTTCTTTCATTAACAGATCATGCAAAGCAGTGTCGACAAGAAAATGACCCCTGATCGCCCTCGAGACTGCTTTTCCAGTTAGCATGTGCGATACAGCATTCGGAGCATACACAGTTTCAAACAGTTCTTGTGGTCCAGAACCTCCCATTATATGACCAATTGCCCCAAAGAAAACTCATCTCAGTATGAAATCCACCTAGTCGTAAAACTATGTTTTTCAGCCAAGCAGACTCTTGTTGGGAGTGAACTATGTAGCTCGCCTTTTGAAACAAGGGCTGGTCAAATGTCAGCACTGGAGTGACATGATACCTTCTGGATAGGTCACACACAAAGTTCATGTTGGTGTAAATGCAGGTCAAATCACTTGGACTCATGTCGATTATAGGCAGGAATGAAATGCTTGATTTTCCAGGGTGATGGGCTTGCGATTGTTTGTCAAATAGCTGCTTAAATCCCGACCATGATGTTCTAGATGGTACCAATGGCCAGATGACTTTGAAGAACATGACAAACTTTGTGTCTGTGGCTTCGTTTTCGTTCTGCAAATCCAGATTCTTGAACGTGATTGGTGCAATGTCAATATCGTGATGTTTGAAGAATTTTATGTGTATTTTTCCGATTGTAGAAATCTCCTCAAGAGTAATGTCCTGTCTTGGAATGGGGACTTGAATTTAGGACCCAGGCGTTGTGCACGCTATCATTCCCATTCCGTGGAATGTATTATGGCCATCAAGAGTTCGAACATTGTGGTCTACGTTATCACCGACAAATTTTATCACCGACAAATTGCAGGAATTTTCCAGGGAAGAACGCGGGAATTGATGTATTCAGAACCGTGGTGGCATTCATCTCAAACTTTTGAACCTCCCAGTAGGAAGAACAAAATCCCAGATTATTTAGCGTATCAATGAGGAACCTAGAGCCAAAGTGGTGATGCAATTGTACTCAAAGACCAATCTGCAGTGGAACGATAAGACCTCATGGTCGACTATCCTGTATCATGGCCTGACCAACGGCTCCAATCTTGACACCGTTGTCCTTACTGGCGAATAATATATTCAGTAACAACTTCAAACTGTGTGGGACGTACTCCAAATTCTCCTCAAGAGATGCTACTGATGCAAACGATGGGTAGAATGTTTTAGATGAATTGATAGAACCAATATCAGTCTTTATAAGTTTGGCAGCCGTTGATATAATTCTTTTCTTTTCATTCTCTTCGGTACATTCCTGTTTGTTTCTGGAAAAACTGTGTATAATTGATGAAGCTGTTTCTTTCAATTTTATTATGTCAACTTTTCCTTCAAGCGAACTTATAGTAATTGAATTGCCAAAGTATTTTATTAATTTCCTTTTCATATGTTTAGCAGAATAAGCTTTTTCACCACACTTTTCTTCCATCACTTTAACTAGATCCTGTACTGATACTACCTCCTCTACGTGGTCTTCTATATACGCTATCACATGCTGAAAGCCTACTATAACTTCACTATTGTTAGGTCGTCCGACTGGACTTAGTTTAAGAATTGACTCACAGCCCTGGAATGATTTTGGAATCAGATGTCCTGTTCTAAAGTTTACGTTACAAATTTGGTGATAGACGGCTTCAGCAGCTGGTAGGTCTAACACAGATGACAGTCTGCTGGATACAGTAAGTGCGCATTCTTCGTTGTTTTCTGTACATTTTTTCCAAATTGTTTCCTGAAAATCAAAACTACGTACAGGATAAACATCGTATCCACGTTTTCTATTATGAGAAATGTTCGCATCTCTTGCACAAAACATACATTTATTGTTAAAATCAAAAGAATCGGTGGATCTTAGTGAACGAGGAATGCTATTTTTTTCATCAGTGTTTGTTTGAATGTTCCTAAGATGTATGTATTCCCTGCGACACTCTGTGTGGATAACTTGTCCTGGTACGGTTCTGATGTCCGAGTTCCTGGCCACACTTGCTATATTAATCCTGTCACGTCCTTTTCCCTCAGTTCTACCACAGGCAAGGTTCCATTCAGCGACTGTTTACAGATAGCACACTCATCCATCTGAAATTAAACATGATGTTATATGTAGATGGATAGATGCATTTTGCTTATTTGATATTTTCCATTTAAATTAGAATAACAGACCACTGACAAATGTAAATGCATGACAAACAGTATAGGCACATTGCTGTTTCTGGAAATATTAGGGTAGGCATATCCACATATGATATATTTATAACTTCGTTGCATTAGCATGTTATAATGTTAATATAATAATTAACTTGAAATGGATATCATTTGATACATGTTTTTGCTGTACGCATACCTTTGAACGTTCCATTAGTCGCGATGCCAGTGCCAACCATGCATACAATCCGCAAGCCAAGTCGCCCGTTAGCTGAAACACATAACACAATATTAAGTTTTGTCCTTGTACCTCCATTCATAATGAAGTGCTTCATTTGTAATACCAGTAAGTTTCAATTTGGTTTAATCTAAGACTCGGACTACATTAATAAATATGTTTTCTGTTGTCTGCACATGCATTGTATGCTAATAAAATTTATACACTATATAGCCGATGTATACTTTTTCTCAGACTCACCTCATCAAAGTGTCACATGATCACAGCTTTAAGTTTTGTAGACTGTGTTGACCAGACTTTCGTTCTGAGCGACACTGAAAAAATAAAGATTACAATGTACATTCAATATAAACATATACGTATTTAAACTGTTCAAGTTTGGAATAATAAACAATTTAAATATTCTGCATAATGAGATTTCTTGTTTAAAATATTAATTAAAAAAAGGCAATTGTTTATAATTATCAATAAAAGACCAAAATGATTTTTTAAAATAAATACATATCATTCGCAAATGAAACAGAAATGGCCCCGACATCGATTCCATAGTTGAAAAAAAAAATCGAGCGGGACCCACCTTAGATGTTGTGTTTTATTAAAAAGAATTGCGATTAAACGGCTTCAAATAGTCTATATTAGTTTTGTAAAACAATCGCATTTAATACAAAGTAAACTCTCAAGAAGGGTTCAAAAATGTTTTGTTACAGTAGATCGTGTGTAGATTCTCAATGGCATCTCGTTGCAAACAACATATCTAAACAACATGTCTGACGTTTAGTAATTCCGCTAATACCGGCTTTTCCATGTTTAGATGCAATAAATCCACCTTTTCATACTTATATATTACATTAATATTTCAAAACAAAACTTACCTTCGTTATAATCCTACATTTTGATCGTTGTTTACATGTTACGGAAATGCGAATTCTCAAATTATAACGCGCCAAACGTCACTTTTTAGGGTGACGTCATTGGAAAATCACCGGTATAGTGGCGCATTTGGGCCATAACAATTTGTACAGAAAATGCAATTTTTAAGAGCGTTTTACACGAATTTGCCTGGATGGAAATAATGCAACTTTGGTGTACCTTTTAATGTATATGTCTACTATCGCATACAGTAGTAGTAATACAAAAACTTTTGCAACTATGTCTACCCAAAAAATTAGACTGATCAGCCTAACTGTGTATTATTGACTTTAAAAATAAACTCGTGAATAAAAAGATAGGATACTCGGTAAGAGCCTCGTATCCTATCATTTTATCAAACTCGTTTATTAAAATCAATAATAACAGTAACTCATGTATCCTCTATATAATACAGAGTACGTCATTATAATACAGAGTACTATCATTCAGTATTATATGCAGTGCTTTACGTCATTATAATACAGAGTACTATCATTCAGTATTGTATGTAGTGCTTTACGTCATTATAATACAGAGTACGTCATTATAATACAGAGTACTATCATTCAGTATTGTATGCAGTACTTTACGTCATTATAATACAGAGTACTATCATTCAGTATTCGGTATGCAGTGCTTTACGTCATTATAATACAGAGTACTATCATTCAGTATTGTATGCAGTGTTTTACGTCATTATAATACAGAGTACGTCATTATAATACAGAGGACTATCATTCAGTATTGTATGCAGTGTTTTACGTCATTATAATACAGAGTACTATCATTCAGTATTGTATGCAGTGCTTTACGTCATTATAATACAGAGTACATCATTATAATACAGAGTACTATCATTCAGTATTGTATAATGCAGTGCTTTACGTCATTTTATCACATAACATGGCTTCTGGGAGTGCAATTAAGCCATGACTTATTTCTCGTAATACACTAGTGTATTACAGATGCAAATGAGGACCGAATCACTGTGTTTGTAGAAAGTAAAATATTTAATCCCAATTGTTTGCATGGTATATCTTACGTACGTTAAGACGCCTTAATTATTTGAAATCTTACTTCATAAAATGAACGTTAGTAACGTTAAATTTGGTTTAAAGTGTCGCATTATTTGGAGGCGAACGCATTTACAGCCGCGTTACGTAGCGACGTTATGTAAACAACAAAACGACGTCATGATTTGTCTTATATTACCTATTGCCGCCGTATATAAGGAAAATTGACAAAATTAAAGTGAAACTATCACGTCGTATGTGTGTTATGTGATAAACAGAATCTTACATTCGTGACTGTGTATTATTGACTTTAATAAACTCGTGAATAAAAAGATAGGAAACTCGGCAAGAGCCTCTTATCCTATTATTTTATCAAACTCGTTTATTAAAATCAATAATAACAGTAACTCATGTAAGATCCTCTATATAATACAGAGTACGTCATTATAATACAGAGTACTATCATTCAGTATTGTATGCAGTGCTTTACGTCATTATAATACAGAGTACTATCATTCAGTATTGTATGCAGTGCTTTACGTCATTATAATATACAGAGTACTATCATTCAGTATTGTATGCAGTGCTTTACGTCATTATAATACAGAGTACTATCATTCAGTATTGCATGCAGTGCTTTGCGTCATTATAATACAGAGTACTATCATTCAGTATTGCATGCAGTGCTTTGCGTCATTATAATACAGAGTACTATCATTCAGTATTGCATGCAGTACTTTGCGTCATTATAATACAGAGTGCTATCATTCAGTATTGCATGCAGTACTTTGCGTCATTATAATACAGAGTACTATCATTCAGTATTGCATGCAGTACTTTGCGTCATTATAATACAGAGTACTATCATTCAGTATTGCATGCAGTACTTTACGTCATTATAATACAGAGTACTATCATTCAGTATTGTATGCAGTGCTTTACGTCATTATAATACAGAGTACTATTATTACTAACATTCATCCTCTATTTCAGTTAGCATATTTTAAATAATAGACATTTAATCTAATTATTACAGATTTTATCCAAATCTTTAAACAGCGTATCAAAGATTGTTCCACAGGTACAACACTGACAACCAAAAGTTAACGAATCTTCAAAATCAAAGCATGTACTGTATAATTATATATATTTCAAGTCTCTCCCAACAGTAGTAGAAAAACATATTTCTAATAGATACGCCAAAAACTCTAGCAAATGTTAGAGGTTCTAGTCCAACCTTAATTGAGAAGGGGAGACATCAAAACATTGATATAAGAGAATTGCTTTTGTCAATATTTTCCTTAAAGCGCAATGTTTATGTTGTTAAAGATGAGATATTTTCTTAGTATGCCCAATATAAGACGATTTATGTGTGTAACGAACTGTTTCTTTACAATTGTTTTATTCTGATCTATTCTGAAAAGTAGAGATACAATTATTTAAATAGATTACAAAGATACTTTGTTACAGAACTTTCTTTCAGAAGTTCATAATTTTCAAAAATTAGTAAGTATGTACTGTAAATGTGTATTTGTAGATCTACAAGTATGTTCTTTAAACATATACGTGGCGTAAGTATATATAGTAAATAGTCCACTATCACAATTACCCGTATAAGGGACAATAATTGTAAATGAACATACTTCGCATGTCACTTAATAAATAGTGATGTTTTATTTTGTATTTCGTGTCACAGACCCGATATTACCTAATACAATTTCTTGTTTCTTGTATCTTGTCATATGAGCAACGAATTGAGTTGGGAAATACTAGTGTGTCAAGACTATTTCGTGGTAAAAACGGCTGTGTGCTAGATGAAGAGCAATACTTTTGTAATAATCTAATGGCAATGTAGGTGTTACTGAGTTGTTTCCCTTATTTCAATAAACTATGACCGCATTGGCCGAATAGACCTGGAAGCAAGAAACAAGCTTGATACGAGTACGACAAAATTGCCTCTCCAAAAGGCGTGACACTCATCTTCCGCGCCAATGAGTGTAAAGTGTCTTTAATGCATATCATTTCCCGCGACAATGAATATGGCATGGTCCGCACCAGAGATCATTTCCCACGACAATAAATATAGTATGGCATGTTCCACGCCAGAGATATTGCATATCATTTCTCCCGACAATGAGTGTGTTAAAGCATTTTACGCGCCAGAGATATTGCATATCATTTCTCGCGACAATGAGCGTAATATGGCATTTTACGCGCCAGAGATATTGCATATAATTTCTCGCGACAATGAGCGTAATATGGCATTTTTCGTGCCAGAGAAATTCCCGAGTGAGAAAGATTCGGGCTTCATTTTATGCTCAGCCTCACCTGATAAACTGGATGAGATCAGGCACTAAACATGGTATTCTCTATATATTATACCTCATTTGCATATTCCACTCTTTGTTTAATGTGACATCATCCGGTCCATAAAGTTGCTTATTACATGTGTAACAAAAACGGCCTGTTTTTCGTGTAATACTGGCATTGTCTCTGCGGTCATATTAGATAAGCGCGTGAAACGGCGGGCCAAAAATCCATATGAAGGGCCAAAAAACCCATATGGCGGGCCGAAAATCCATATTAAATCTAGACTGCGTTACATCCATTTAGCATTAAATTGTAGATATATTTTTAATAATCGACCACGAACCAGTCATATCGTGCATCGGCACGTGCATCCAACGACAACTGCGACGGTTGAAAATGGCAGCCAGAATGCTCGCTACCCTAAGTACATGCAGGAGATTGTTAGTAGCCGAACAAAGACGAGGACGGACATTAAATAATCACCCTACTATACTGTATGACGTGGAAAAAAAATGTGACTGGCTCGGAGATGTTGAAAATATTGTTGGCGATTGTGTGATAGATTTAACCTATTAAATTATACAGTACATGTACAGTATCAGCTCGTTGTTTTTGATCGAAATGTCTTCAACAACCTACTATAATATATACTGTTTAGGGACCAGTTTCCGTCCAAGCCCAGTTTCCGTCATTCTCATTTAAAAACTGATTTTTACAATGCAAATTTACTTATCGACAGACGTTTACTCAGTAGTACTGACGACTGGAAACAAGAAAAAAACAAAAAGTAAAGAAGCGGTACAAACGAAAGTGGCCCCCGACCAGTAGATATACTGCCGTTCGGGTCACAATTACATTTTAAATAAAAGTCATCCAGGAAACAATACATACTGTACAGTACTGTACTGTACCGTATGTGAAATAAAATATAATCTCCTGCTTTTTTATCCTTAAATTATATTTGCGAAACCAAATGCCATTTGAAATTTCCTTTCTTCTACAAGCTCAAACGTAAACACAAAAAACTGACAAAGTCAATGACGTGAATAAAACGTCACTGGCAAACAACGTCACCATTATGACGATTACGTCAGAAATGTTTCTGTGTAGTTTTAATCGGCTGGGGCGAAACAAGGTACCGAATTGCCGATTTCAAATGGCTCTTCCTATTATTGCAATATATTAACGTCATATGTTTATTTTATTCTTGTAAATAAATAAAAATGGATCTAAATAAAAAGTCATATTTTAAAAAAAAAATACACAAGTAGATAAAAGGTATTTAAAATGACTTTGCGCATTTTAGATCTAAAAATGTATCCAAAATAATAGTGTTTTGGTTACACATGTAATAAACAGGTCATTAACTGGGGTAGGTGTGCCTCTTTGTGACATTGGCCATCGACAGCCATATGAGGCCCTCGAGTTAAAGCTCTCGGGCCTCATATGGCTATCTCGAGCCAATATCACAAAGAGGCACACCTACCCAGTAAATAACCTATAATTATTACATGTGTTACTATATATAGTAACAAAAACGGCCTGTTTTTCGTATAATACAGGCATTGTCTCTGCGGTCATATTAGATAAGCGCGTGAAACGGCGGGCCAAAAATCCATATGAAGGGCCAAAAAACCCATATGGCGGGCCGAAAATCCATATTAAATCTAGACTGCGTTACATACTTTAGCATTAAATTGTAGATATATTTTTAATAATCGACCACGAACCAGTCATATCGTGCATCGGCACGTGCATCCAACGACAATTGCGACGGTTGAAAATGGCAGCCAGAATACTCGCTACCCTCTGAGTACACGCAGGAGATCGTTAGTAGCCGAACAAAGATCAGGATGGACATTAATAATGAAATTGTGAAAAAAACAAGAACGACTCGGTCTAAATCACCCTACAATATGACGTGAAAAAAAATGTGTGACTGGCTCGGAGATGTTGAAAATTTTGCCGATTTTGTGATAGATTTAACCTATTAAATTATACAGTACATGTTCATTTATATCAAATCGTAGTTTTTGATCGAAATGTCTTCAACAACCTATTATAATATATACTGTTTAGGGACCAGTTTCCGTCCAAGCCCAGTTTCCGTCATTCTCATTTAAAAACTGTTTTGCTAACGCGATGTTACTTATCGACAGACGTTTAGCACAGACGATTGGAAACAAGAAACAACCAAAAAGTTAAGAAGCAGTACAAAAACGAAAGTGGCCCCCGCCCAGTATACTGCCGTTCGCGTCTCAATTACATTTTAAATAAAAGTCATGCAGGAAACAATACTGTACAGTACAGGGGTCCGTTTCAATAAGCAACTTACGTTTACGCAAATATTCTAACTTAAGTATTTGCGTACGCAAAAATGATGATCTTGCGTAAGTGCGTTTCAATAAAACCAACGTACGCAAAATCGTAAGTTACGCAAAAAAACTGACGTAAGTTTTTGCGTAAGTACTCTCTAGCGTCGAAGGTAAGTACAATTGGCGCGCATCGCTGTCAAATCCGCACCCGCGAGCCCGGATGTGATGACAGACGATGCCAGACGACAAGATGACAGCCGCAAGAAAGGCCAATTGGACTGACGATCAGACGAACGCGTTGATTGACGGGTACGTCGAGAATGCCAAATTGTTGAACGCGAGTTTTAGTTCTGCCGTAACAGCCAAACAAAAAAACAAAACATGGCTGGACATTTTAGAAAGGTATGTATTTAATAGATCAATATATAATAGGCGCTGAACAATGAACTATACTTTTTCCTGTTTATTTATCTGTGTTTAATAAATGCATTCTGCTACGACTATATAAACGAACCATTTTATGTTCAGTTATTCAAAGCATACAGTGAAGATATAGAACACAACTCAAGATCTACATGTTTTCAGAGTTATCTCCCATTTACGTTTCTCCGCCATTTATTGATGGATGCAAAACTGACCGAGATGACCATGTTTATTGTGTGCAGTGGACATATTTAGAGTCTACATTTTGGCGAACGAACTACAAAGGGCCATGTTTTATTTTTATTTTGTATCTTGAAGACTACCAGAAGATTAATCCGAGCTTTCCCTATCCAGTCTTTTTTTACGGTTGTGATATTTCATCTGGCTTTGTAAGTTTGTACTAGTTAGAAACTAAGAAAGCCACAAATAAAACAGAATAAAAATAAAGACTTTTACGTTCAGAGAAAGCTCGGATTACCAGAAGATGGTAGATTGGTAGAACATGTTTTCTGTGACAATGAATTAAATGTAGTTTTAAATTAAAGAGTCATTATACTTGGCAGAATACACTCTAATACATGTATACCCAAATTGCTACATGTCAGTGCAAATTATGCCCAGGCCAGCCTTAGCAAAATTATTGTTGGTGTGCAGTACTCTGACCAAACATGTGGTTTTTTGCATACTGGATAAGGTTACCAACGTTTTACATCGGGGATAAAAAGAATTAACTTACACATGTATGGGGAAAGATAAAAATCACAAGCTTGTGAAGTAGGTAGGTTGCTGATTTTTTTTTATTAGAATCATAGACCTAGATTTATATGATGACTGATCCATGATAGAATCTACCGGACTGGATCGCGAGAGAATATTGGCACTAGTGATGGACAATCGGTTGAAATTTACAATCAATCGTCGGTTACAATCGGTTAGATGTAACTGATCAATCATCGGTTATAATCGGTTAGTCAATATGAAGGATAACATGAGTATGATAATCTGAGTTTGAGGCCTTGAACTTAGAATTATTTCTGACTAAGCATGTATTCTTTCCTGTCTTGTGTCTTATGTCATTGCCATTTCATCATCAAAATAATGCTAACTGATATAAATATGTTTATTTGTTTATATGTTCATTTTCACAAGTGTTGTCTCCTGGAAAATCATGTTTATTTTTATTTCAAACATTAATTAAGTGCATTTTTACATTCCACCGATGATCGATTATAGACTTTCATAATCGATCATCATAATCTGATGCCAAAGTAACTGATGATCGGTTACAATCGATTATTCGGTACATTACTAATTGGCAAAGTGGAGAAAAAAAATGCGACCATGAGTATGAGTCGGTCTGAGCACTGCAAACCAACAATTTTTTAAGGATGACCTGAGAGCGTCTTTCAATATACCTGTACCCGGTTACACAACATTTATTGTAGTGGGTAAAACGTGTTCCTTGTTTCAAATTATTCAATGTTCCATTTTGTTTCTTTAAATGCTAAATGTCTTAAAAAAATGTTTTATGAAGGGTCAACAGCAAAGGCATCCAACAGAGAACCGTTGATGATGCAAAAAAAAAGATGTCTGACCTAAAGGTTGGAATTAAAAAAAAGGAGCGGGAAAGGAGACGTGATGCCGAGCGAACAGGTGGTGGACCTGCACCATTCGAGCTGAAGTCCAGTGAAGAAAAGGTTGTTGTTAATTCCAAGTAATATTAGAGAAACTAACCTGCCAAATAACAGCAAAATTACACTACAAAACAGTTTATAAAAACTATGTCAGGTCATACAATAAAGTATATGTACTGATTAAAAGTATATGTTGTAAAATTCGGCTGTTGTTGGCGGGATAGTGACTAAATAATGCGGCTTCTTTTGTTTGCAGTTATGAAGTTAATTATTATTCCGAAGAAACTGTATAAGCTGCCAGATTTATATTTTGCACAAATTAAATACCTTTCCTAACCAGTCTACAAGGTATTGAGTGCATATTAGACACTGTACATCAGTAACTCTGGCTCTAACATGGATGTATTACGTATACATGTACACTTACATACATGTACATATGTGACTAGTGTTGAGAGGTTGCGATGGTTGCGATTGTGAAACAGTTAATAATTTACAATATGTCAATTTCATGTTTTTTACCCTTTGAAAATTAAAAATAACATACACGTTAAAAAAATAATTTAAAATATCAATGCCAAAATTTATAACATGCTATTTTTGTTTTCAACTCCATACCAACTGTTGCTGACTGTTTTTTTTTACCCATTGATTGTCACCAGATATTCGTCTATACTTCATATTTTAAGTGATAGAGGGTTGGAGGCAGACCACCAGTTTAGTCTTGGGTATACCTTCAGAATCGTCACATTCTCCCAAGTCGAGCTCCCAGTGGGATTTGGTGAGAGGCGAGAATTTTGCAGAATTGCAGTGTCTATATCATCTTGACCATCATCTTGACCATGGAGGTGCTAGGTTATATTGATGCAGCAACAGCAACCTCAGAGAGAGATGATATAAATGAAGTTTCCCCATCAGACATGTCACCAACTAGTGGAATCGGTGTAACCTGTCAGTGTTTGCAATTTCTCCAGTGATCTGCAGAGATTGCTTATTCTGAACAAATCCTTAAGACAGGTCACGATTGCATATAGCCGTCTTACCTGTAAAAGGCAAAATATTAAATAAAATGCCATAACTGTTGTTTTTAATCCGAAATGGCTGCCTGGTTTTCAAACATGATGATGAAGTGTCTTAAGTAAACGCTACTTGAACTCGATTGGGGACTGGGATATTGCAAACAATCACATTGTGTTTTGTTTCATCCCATATATGTCCTGATACTCTTGGCAATGATAGTAGCTTTATTTATTGATTGGCATTTTATCTCTTAGTTCTACTACTCAAAAATTCATTCATGACCATAGGTTTAATATTTTGCCAAGTTATGAGCTAGGTCAGGTTCCATAAACTAAGTTAAAGTTTAATGAAAAGGGGCAAAAGTATGCTAAAATAAAATTCTGAGTTACAGGACATGTACATGTCAATATTTGCTTAGGTTATGAAATGAGGCAAATGATGAATGTCGAAATGAAAAGTCGAGTTATTGTGTAACGACATTCCTTCAGAAGATGTGTGTAAAGTTCCATAAGAATCGGTCAGTTATGGCCAAGGTTATGTTGCAGGTATTACATGTATATATTTAGTTTTTTTTATACATTTAAAATGTCCACCTTACATAAACAGTTATATTTAACAGCTGGATATGTAAAACCATGTTAAGGAATTGTTAGTATTCTTATATGTAAAATTATCCTTTACTTACAGGTTTTATCAGTTATTTCTGAGGTTGTGTTAGGAGGAATTCCCAATGGAATAGACACCATGAAGAAACGATGTGGTATGTATGATGTGTCTTTCCAGCTAAATTTTGTAAACGGGACGCACACGATACTGCTCCCCAACACATAATAGGACATAAATGTGTTAAAAGAACTCTCTCCCTTTATATTTAAAATGCATACGTATAAACATTGTAATATTTATAATGTTTGAGACCCAATGTATTTATTACAACTACAGTGAAACCTGTCTCAGTGCCACCTATTTTAAGCAGACACATTGTCATTGTCAATATCCGTTTTGCCCAATTTCTAAACAAAACAAAATGCATTCAGCAACCACAGTTCTGTCTTTAAGAGGTCATTTTTCTCCTTTCTTAAGACAGGACTGAGTATGCAATTACTGTTATTTTCATTTCGTATTCACCTGTATAAACGCCCCCCACCACCACTACACTAATGAAACTTCATTGATACATTGCCCTACATGTAGGTGCAATTGCCATTGTTAAAAGGAAGAACCCTATTGTTTTGGGGTTCATCTGGGCAAAGGTAAAGGTCAACAAGCCCTTTTAAAGTGTAATACCCACCAACATGAAGCTTTTCTTTTGTTAGACAAAGGTCAAGGTCATGTTGGCCTCACACCTAGGTCATGCTTTTAACATAATAACCATAATAACCCAGTCAGAGTGATTTGTAAAAGCCATGGGCTTGTTTCACAATCGTAAAAAAATAGGTTTAACCTAAACTAACATAATAACTTTAAGGAAACGGGAGTACAATCTTGTTTTAATTAGAGGAAATGTTTATCTATCACTTCAGATATCACAAACAGTAACGAGGCAAGCACTGGTGAAGGTAACTGTCGTAATATATTAATACTATAATAGATTTATCCTTGGTCGTAGCTACATCATTGTTTTTACATTGGTATTTTAAGCCATTTCTCATCACATCAGTTAAGTTACAAATGAAAGCCAGTTTTAATGTTTGAGGAAGAGCCAGCCCCAGCTATTTGAACAGAGTTACTGTCATTTCATAAGTCCCTGGCAAACTAGCAGAGTAGCTTGCATACAGTCAGGGTGTCCGGTGGGATAAGAACCAATACTAGAGGCTAATTAATTAGTGTAATAATAAACCATTTTGTGAGATAGGTCTTCTCAAAAACATGCCTTCGACAGCATGGAATGTTATCAAGTCTTACAAAATGTTTAACTTTTTTCAGGAACAAATGTTGAACTAAACATTTAGCCGACTCACTGGTTTATATATGGGAATTTAAAGTCATGTCCTGTTAAATGAATACATTGCATTAAACCATAGGCTTAATAAATCCATTATTGTTTTTTTGATTGAAACATTTATGCACATACTTTTTGCAGAGTCGTCCACTGCTGCCCTTCCTGATGAAAGTTCAGAAGGTAATTTTATACTATTGCAAATAAACCACTTGTATGACACACAAAGTTTAGAAGGTATACTGTATTTGTATGATGTTTATGTCATTTTCAACACATGTCGGGTTATATATGATGGTCGATATTTTTGTGGTGGAAGCAGACCACCTACTTTTCCTGGGTAGAACCAGTACTGTACATCTCCCAACATCCGTAAGAATCGACACTTCCTCAAAAGTCAAGCTCCCATTGGGATTCGAACCCACAGCCATGAGAGGCGAGAAGGTTTACAACGCAGCATCGTTAACCACTCGGCCACGGAGATCTACACTGGTTTCACCTTGTGCGTCGTCTGTCCGCCTGTATACACAACATTCTCCGCTTTGTAACTCCTCTCCCCCTGATACAAAAAATCTCAGGACATTTCATGATTCTGTGATTTCTAGTTTTATCAATTGTTTTTTTAGATTCTTCAGAGGATGATCAGCTCTCCAAAAGTAATAGCAGTCACTCCGATGGTAATAACATTCAGACAAAGTGTAATAAATTGACTTATTTATAGAAAATGTTGGAACTATTTCAACAAGAAGTCAGAAGATACAGTAACATTTTATTATTTATTTTGACAGCACTTTAAAACAAAGTCAAAGGATAGCAATAACCTAAATATGTGTTAATATTTAAATAATCATGAATCATGCAATCACCTTTCTTCAGTTCATTGTACAATAATCAAAATTAAAGAAGTAATACTTTTAAACAGTACTTTTCTTTCTTACGATATTGTATGACCACTGTAGCTGACATGTCATAAAGCATACATTATTCATCCTTAACTTTTAGGTATGGTAAATTCTAGAGGCACCGCTTTCACATACAATCAGGGCATCCCGACTTCTAGTAATAGCAGAAAGAAAGGTACACACGTTTAAACATCTTTTCCATGACATTTTATTTGCGTCCATAATAATCAGAGGTTGATCAGGGTTTACAATGTGCAGCTGCTCAAGAGTCATTCCCCCAAAACACCCATTTTAAAGTCAGAATATGCTTATTGTTAACCTTAACAGAGATGATAGACTTTGTGTCAAGTATTTGTGTATAATATTACCATCAAATTTGCAATAAATCCTCCGATGTACCCAGCCGTTAATAGAAACAGCTGATTAGAAAGGTACGCTTCGTTAAAAAGGCACGCTGTCTTTTTAACTCTTGTGTTTTCATAAACTTTACCTGTGCTATAAATAATCCATTTGTATCTGCACTTCCTGTGTTGTGCTTGGCATCAGCGCAGCGTGTAGGGGATACAGCGTAATTAGCGTAATTAGTACACAAATATTTATTCGGCATAGTGTACAATTTAATTTTATTCAGTTTATTTGTTAGTGTAATTGTCTAAGTTGTAAAGCTTCCGAGTGCTTCGTCACTGTTTCAGTTTATGTGTTAATAAGCATATTCTGCCTTTAACATAAATAGAATGGTCTAAACTCAAGTAAGAACAGTCCATTATATATATGTGGCAGGTTAAGGATTAATCTTTCTTTGTTTTTTGTTGGAGGCCCATTCTCCATATTTATCTTGATGTAAATGGAGGATGAGCCTGACATGTTCGTTCTGTTAGGCGACATATAACCTTTCATGTGTGTTGGTGTGCTGTTAAACCCAATCCAATTCAAAAAACTCATAATGATAAAGAATAAAGACATTAATATCATACTTGTGTGTGACCACTAAAGCTGACATGTCATAAAGCATAATTTATTCATTATTAACTTTTAGGTATGGTAAATTCTGGAGTCCGTACTCTCACATACAACGAGCGTGTCCCGAGGTCTGGCAGTAACAGAAAGAAAGGTATACACATTTTTAAACAGTTTTTATGGCATGTTTACATGCTTTATGGCATGTATGCCTGTTTGAAAAATAGGAACGTATTATGGTATGGAGTTGTCTGCTTGTCTGCTTTTATGTTCGTCCATAAACAATTACGTACTCCGGATGATAACTTTGAAACAATAACACCTACACTCAAGAAACTGAAAGAACTATGTATTTGTGTCCGACTTTATGTCTATGTGTAGATTTTTGAAGTTCTTCCCTATATCTCTATGTAAAACTGATCCAACAAGTGTCTCTAAGCTCCCAATACCAAGGTTTCTTATGAGAAAAAAAAACAAAACTAAAAACAAACCTATTTAACAAAATTAAAAAAACAAAAACTATTCAACAAATTTAACAAATTGAGCCCATCAACTAAGGTTTCATATGGAAAAAAATAATATATATGCCTCCAGTGAGATTTGAACCCACGACCCCTTGAGTTTGCAGTGTACATTACCAAATATTGAAAAAGGGCCACAACTCCGGTGTTACTAGTATGATCTGGCTGGTTCTCAAACTCGTTAGAGCTTTCATTGACATCAACAATCTGGCCAAGTTTGGAAAGATCGAATACAAAATGAAGACGCTAGAGTGTTCACACAAGGCTGAATATGGCATATTTCAATAATTCAAGGTAAAATAACTCTGGTGTTCCATGTCCGATATAGCTGGTTTTCGAACTTGTCCGAGCTTTCATTGATATAAACAATGTCTTACAGTTTGGTAAAGATCGAATGAAAAATGAAGGCTCTATCGTCTTAACAAGGCAAAATATAGCATTTTTAACTAAATCAAGGGCCATAGCTCCGCAGTTACTGGTCCGATCTGGCTGGTTTTCAAACTTGTCCGAGCTTTCACCAATATTAACAAGAGCAACATTTATGTGAAGTTTCATGAAAATCCGTCTAGCAGTTGCAGAGTAGTCGCTACAAGTTTTTACTACATAACTCTATGTAAACAAAGATGGCCGCTGGCAGCCATGTTTAATGTCGCACCAAAATGATTTTCGACATGGCCCAATATCATGTCATGCTGATCATCTTAGAAAAAGTCCAATATCAATATCACTTATAGTTTTCAAGAAGTAGTCGCTACAAACTTGTTTTTTAAAAACATATTTGTAGCTGTGGCGGCCGTCTTGGATTTCAACATGAATTTTTGATAGGATCAACTAAACCTCATGGGCAACATTTCTATAAAGTTTCATGAAAATCCATCCGGTAGTTTCAGAGGAGTAGTCGCTATATAAAATGTTTACGGACGGACACCGCACCAAGGCATACGCTCTGCTGATAAAAACATATAACCGAAAAGGTTGGCGACAGTTCTAGTTATTCAAGTTTTTAGAATATACTAACCCCAAAAGCAATAGGGTTCATCTTCCTACGAAGGGCAGTGTACCTTTTAAGTTTCATGAGTTTATTCTTTATATAGATCAAGATCATCAGACGGTTTATCTAAACCTCGAGACAGAAAAGCTAGAGATGGAAAAAGAAAAATTAGACATGGAGAGGGAAAAGATGAAAATTAAAAGAGAACGGCTTGAGATAGAAAAAGAAAAGATTGCCTTGAAGAAAAGAAAACTTGAACTTGTTAGCGAACTTGTTGGTATTGTGAGGGAGAAAAGGATTCAAGCTATGACGGACGAAATATTAAATGGGAATGGTTTTTTTGAATGAATGTAATGTATTTATCACTGAGACATCTTTATAAATACCAGGGAGTAAGTATACAGGGAGGAGACTCGGGTTCATAAACGCTCTAGTTTATCGATTTATGTTGTCGCGCTAAAAACACCGCTATTTACTATTTTATCGATACAGGTAAGTCAATCGTAAAAGCATTACATTTGAAAAGATAAAATTTCAGCCAACATCTCAAAATAGGCAGTTTTTACAGGCTTTCTGTTATAACCAACATCACGAAATTACCTTCTTGACAAAGGACTTCTATTCACTTTTTGTTATTATTAATGCCTAATATAACTCGTACTTCGTATCTCGTTTGCAATAGCTATACAACGTCACCATTTTTCATCTTTGTTACACGGAACCGTCTGGTAAAATGTGCTTTTATACATGCAAACAAAATGGTCGGTGGCTCCTCCCTGTATACTTTACTCCCTGTAAATACCTGTGATAAAATCACAACATTCATATTCTGACTCCTTTTCTAGTATTAATCAAAGTGGGTCGACACGATGTTGGGATGGTGTTCAAATGGTTTGGTATAAATACCTAAAGCCCGGATGGTGTTCAAATAATTTTATATAGAGTCCTAAAGCCCCAAATATCCAAAACCCATTACTAAGTATACCTATTGATGTTGTTCAAATGGTTTGGTATAGAGTCCTAAAGCCCCAAATATCCAAAAACCATGTATAGTATACATATTGATGGGGTTCAAATGGTTTGGTATAGAGTCCTAAAGCCCCAAATATGCAAAACCCATGTATACTTAGTAACATGGGTTTTGGATATTTGGGGCTTTAGGACTCTATACCAAACCATTTGAACACATGGTTTGGTATAGAGTCCTAAAGTCCCAAATATCCAAAACCCATGTTCAAATGGTTTGGTATAGAGTCCTAAATCCCCAAATATCCAAAACCCATGTTCTGTATGGTTTGGTATAGAGTCCTAAAGCCCCAAATACTCAAAACCCATGTTCAAATGGTTTGGTATAGAGTCCTAAAGCCCCAAATATCCAAAACCCATGTTCAAATGGTTTGGTATCGAGTCCTAAAGCCCCAAATATCCAAAACCCATGTATACTTAGTAACATGGGTTTTGGATATTTGGGACTTTAGGACTCTATACCAAACCATTTGAACACCAAAATATATACTTAGTAACATAGGTTTTGGATATTTGGGGCTTTAGGACTCTATACAAAACCACTTGAACCCCAAATCAATATGTATACTTAGTAATATGCGTTTCGGATATTTGGGGCTTTAGGACTCTATACCAAACCATTTGAACACCATCCCAACACCGTGCCGACCCCCTTTGGTATTAATGAATACAATTACAAATTCTTTATTACATAATGTAGATTTGTTGAAGAAACCTCAACGTGGAGTTAGTTCTGAAAATAACTGTATTATGTTAAATACCAAATTATTGACATATCAAATGACAATGTGATGTCATGTAAACTACGAATGCAACTACATTTAACAGCTTTAATAGTATGAATCGGATGTATATAAATGTATTGAAACACAAATGTATTGAAAACTATGCCCATTGTGATACAGTACTTATTAATAGAGAAACCTGATATTAAAGTGATTTTGCTTCTGTACAATCCTATTTTTGTCAAATGTGTTTAGATCGACTAAGCCGAAGGCTCAATGTGATCTATTGGCATCACTCTTTGTCCTTCCATCGTTCACTTTTGCTCAAATGACTTTTACTTAGAAACTGCTTGGTCAGTTGACCAAACTTCACATCGGTGAACCTTAGGTCAATGTTTTTAAATTTGTACATCGAAGATGGCCACTGTTACTAAAAATAGTCAAAACCTTAAAAATCTTCTTAAGAATCTCACAACAAATTTTGGTAATTTTTTTTTAGAAATGATCACCAATACTGGACTATCAATTTTATTCAAATGAAGTCCCTGGAGTCAAAAATGGCTGTGCCCCGGTGTCCAAAGTTTGTATATAGAGATTTTGCATATACTTATTTATCACAAAACGTCCCTTGTTTAGCATTGTCGAACATCCAATTAATATTCTATTGTATGACACACGTGTAATACAACCTGGAACGATTTTGATTGGTTGAGTTAAACCTGTAACACTGCGCAAGTTTTTTAACTGAAACTATTTTATTTATTACAAATTTACCCGATCTGAGTCATAAACTTATTATTTGTGACAGGTTATACAAATAATGCACGTTATACAAAACATTGTTGTTGGTTTGTTAAAAAGTTGGCGTAAACTGCTATTTTGTAAAAAGGTAAAACACGAACTCTTTTATACGCAACGTTACGTCACATATTTTATGATGTTTTGGCGCTAAAGTGTGTCTGACGTCGTGGCGGTTCTATGTCAATCTGAATTATTTTTTACTAATTTAATTGCAATGTTATGTGATAAAAAGGATCATAAACTCGTTCCCATTCCATATAAGACTTATGAAACTGGTTATGAATTATTTTTAATTTTAACTCGCCAAAAGGCTCGTTGAAATTAAAATAATTTATAACTTGTTTCATAAATCTTATATGAAATGGAAACTCATTTAAGATCCTCGGTATATATATAGGGAAAAACTTGAATAATCTTCTCTGAAACCACAAGGCACACAGCTCTCATATATTACATGTCTCATCAGCTTATGGTCCTCTTCCAAATTTGTTCAAATGGTGACCATGAGGTCAAATCTGGCCCACCGCAGGGATGACAGTTTTACATAGTTATTTAGGAAAATATATAATCTTTTCTTAAACTACAAGAGTTAGCGGTCTAATATTGTGCATGAAGCATAAGCCTATGGTCCCCTACACTGTTCAAATGATGATCCCGGGGTCAAGTTTGGCCCCGTCCAGAGGGGTCACAGCTTTACACAGAGTTATAACCGCAGGGATGACAGTTTTACATAGTTATTTAGGAAAATATTTAATCTTTTCTTAAACTACAAGAGTTAGCGGTCTAATATTGTGCATGAAGCATAAGCCTATGGTCCCCTACACTGTTCAAATGATGATCCCGGGGTCAAGTTTGGCCCCGTCCAGAGGGGTCACAGCTTTACACAGAGTTATAACCGCAGGGATGACAGTTTTACATAGTTATTTAGGAAAATATTTAATCTTTTCTTAAACTACAAGAGTTAGCGGTCTAATATTGTGCATGAAGCATAAGCCTATGGTCCCCTACACTGTTCAAATGATGATCCCGGGGTCAAGTTTGGCCCCGTCCAGAGGGGTCACAGCTTTACACAGAGTTATAACCGCAGGGATGACAGTTTTACATAGTTATTTAGGAAAATATTTAATCTTTTCTTAAACTACAAGAGTAAGCGGTCTAATATTGTGCATGAAGCATAAGCCTATGGTCCCCTACACTGTTCAAATGATGATCCGGGGGTCAAGTTTGGCCCCGTCCAGAGGGGTCACAGCTTTACACAGAGTTATAACCGCAGGGATGACAGTTTTACATAGTTATTTAGGAAAATATTTAATCTTTTCTTAAACTACAAGAGTTAGCGGTCTAATATTGTGCATGAAGCATAAGCCTATGGTCCCCTACACTGTTCAAATGATGATCCCGGGGTCAAGTTTGGCCCCGTCCAGAGGGGTCACAGCTTTACACAGAGTTATATAGGAAAATCTTCCCTGAAACTACAAGATCTCATATAATGTTTTTCATATAGCGTAAGCCTAAGATCCTCTACCAAGTTTGTTCAAATGGTGACCCCAGGGTCAAATTTGGCCCAAGGGTGACAGTTTTACGACATTTTAACCTGCAAAGAGATTTACAAGACGCTGCCTAATTTGATGGCCAGATGGATGATTTGCTCCATCGTAAATATTGTCCATGTCCTCTTCATTCACTTCCAAGATTGGTTCTGGAACGTTTTCATCTATGCACTTGTTATGCAGCTTCATACATGCCAATATTACCTTGGCACACTTTTCAGGCTTGAAAGGAAGGCAGCCTCCTGTCTTGTGCAAGCACCTATTACATAATATAAAAAAACAAAACCATTTTATATTTAGTATTGACCCAGTTCACAATTTTGTTTGAAGTTATTATGACAAAGAACAACTAAGATCATGAAATTGTCAAGAAAATCACTTCCTGTCTCTTCATGTACCTACCTACAGTTTTGAAACTTTTCACAAATACTTACCCGATTACATGCAGAAATCATTTTTGATAATTCACTGCAATTTCAATAACAGGAAATACTTGCCACAATGGCATATTATAATGTTGTTAGAAACTAGAAATGTTTGGACACAAATGGCCTCGCTGTAAAATATCAACCCCAATACTGCCTTCGAATATTATAACTAGAGGATCTTACAGGAGTGCCTATTTAATATTGAATTTATTAAACTAGGATAAAATTGATATAATGCTCGGCACATTGAATTTATTAAACGGAAAAGACCGAACGATGGTTCGGCCCTCATTTGCATGGTTATTTAACTAGTGGAATATGATAAATACATCATGGCTTTATTACACTCCCACACCATCATTTATGTGATGAAATATTAAATTGCCATAATCAAACGTCAATGGACCGGAATAGTGTTAAAATATGGGAACATAATTTTTATATTCATTATTGATGCTTCATACAAGTATGTCCAAGAGATTTAAAAGGAGTAGTCCAGTATTTCCTTATACAATCTTCTTCTGACATTCTTTAATACCGAGTTCCAGCAAAATCTGTTAAGAAGTTTAGGAGTAGTCGGGACAAGAAAGTGTGATGTACATGTATAGGTACAATGGCAACACTTTATCCAGATAATTAGCATAATTGTATATGTCACTGAGTCTTCCTGTCTTAAAGGGAGTACATCAGGATTTTTCTAGAAATATCTTAAATTATAAAAATGTTCCAATTCATGATAAAACACTTATATCCATCAAAATATGATGTTCGAACCATATTGTTAAGGTTTAAACTTCGAATACACCATATAGCTAGGAATGAATCGGGCATAAAATGCTGAAATTAACGCTGGTGCGTAACCTAGGATAGCACGTATTACTGTACAGGATGAATTTTCTTGTAACTAAGGGGTCATTTTTAGGATCATTCATTTATGTTTAGGCGCTTTAAAACAGAAAATATCATCATTTGTCAATTTTAAGTCGGACCCCTAGACCCCTTTGAAAAGCCTGATGTACTCCCTTTAAGTACGCCTCAATATATACTGACCTAAATCTTGACTTCAACAAGCCAAACGCTCGCTCCACCACCATCCTGGATTTTGAATGGGCATGGTTGAACGCTAGTTCTGCGGGAGTTGCTGGATTTGGCAATGGTGTTACAAGGTAGGGCCTTAAGGGGTATCCGGAGTCGCCTAAAAGCCAGCCAATACTGTTAGAGCTAACATAGTCTTTGACGCAGCTGTCATCAAATATAGATGCGTCGTGTTGGGAACCTGGCCATTTTGATACCACGTTGGTAAATCTGTAATTATGAGAAATAGACAAAATATAAAATGAGATAATTTCTAATTAAAGTCGGCAAGACACACATAGCAACATTTGTGAAACTAAACACATTAGAAATAGTTACGTTCTGTCGGATTTGTCAAAACAAAAACAACAAGAGGCCAATGACCTTGGAGATCTACTGATACGTTTTTGACAGCTAGATCAATATTCCTGTGAAGTTTAATGAAAATCTGTCAAGTAGTTTCAGAGAAGTAGTTGCTATAAGTTTTTACTATATAACTCTATGTAAACTAAGATGGCCCTGGCAGCCATGTTTAATGTTGAATCAAAATAATTTTCAACAGGGACCAACACCATGTCATGTTGATCATTTTAGAAAAAGTCCCATATCAAACATCACTTACAGTTTTCAAGAAGTAGACTTTACACATTTGTTTTTTTAAATCTATTTTTAGCCGTGGTGGCCATATTGAATTTCCATCCGACCTGAAATTTTTCTAGGATCAACTAGATATCAAGAGCAACATTCCCGTGAAGTTTCATGAAAATCAGTGAGTATTTTCAGAGAAGTAGTCACCACAACAAAAGTTGACGGACGGACGCCGCACCACGCCATAAGCTCTACTTATCTTTGATCAGTAGAGCTAAAATCAAAACATGCAAGTCTGTTAAATGCTTTATTTTTATTTAAAAGATATTAAAGTAACATGTTGATTTATTATTCCGTTTTAAAATTTCTATTCCTATTACAAAATGCGTCTTCTTGGAATGAAAATGAACCACTATTAGTTAAGTAGATCATATATGACAGGGTTAAATGTTTGTTTTTAATTTTAATTCGAAATTATGTATTTGATGTCACGTTATACACACTGTCCTGCAGATAAACAAAGCTTTAAAACAATTTACAAAACACAAGAATTATGATCTTTGAGAAACAATGTCAGGATTTGAGGAACATCGACCAGAGCTCAGTAACGTACTGGTTAACTACTTTTGATTTCAATATATCATCGTAATTACAAATAAACACCAAATTTAACAACGGGAAATTCAATAGTCTGACAGCTGATATTTATAACAACTACAAACAGCTTTCCCACATTATATATGCACAATGCGTCCTAAATCTGTCTATAAGCAAATTAACACAGTGCACTCCCTAAACAGTATCGGTGTCGAGACTCCACAAACTCGAAATCCAGTGAAAAACGAGAGCGAGATTTGATAATGGTAAAAGGGTGAATATGGTCATGACCGAGCAATTAGTCGCTATAAACAGTTAAAACCTATACCTGGTTATATCAATAATATCTCATAAGATAAATGTTATTGCAGACTGTGCACATCATAATGCCAAGGTTGTAGTGTTCATTCGAGTTAAAATAGTAGTTAAAACTTATATTTACCTCATAGACATATCTGTAACTGCCTGCACATTGATTGCGTGGTATCCCTTCCTGCAGACAAACGCTTCCTCGTCCTGTGATGGTGCAATGATTGGTATCAGTGTGCCATCTAGAGCACCCACTACATTTGGAATACTGGCAACTCTAAAAAACTCTCTCTTTGTTCTGTCCAGATGTGCTGGTTCTTCTGGGAATTCAATGTTATCAAGTCGGTTGTTAATAGCATCAACAACCAACCCAATAACTCTCGATGCTGAAGCTCGGCTGACACAATGAAGGTCGCCGACCTCAGATAAAAAATCTCCCTTGGCCAAATACCTCAATGTTACCAAAACCTGAAATGAAAAATAAATTAAATGCAATATTTTAAAAAATATTCCAGTGTCATTTCACACCTTGACTTATTATAGGCTTTAAAACACAACCAAGCTAATTAAAACATGAGGCCCAACTGCCTGGAAGCGCGTACCTGCTGATGAGAAGTAGAGGCCAAACTGGTTGGCATGTAAATTAAGATGAGTGGCCAAGTTAATTATTTAAAATGCAAGTGATTGCAAAAGCTTTTAAACAAAGCAGATGCGACAATGAACTGAATTGGGGTTTTAAGGCGCACCAACACATGAAAAGGTTATATGGCGCCAAACAGGCATCAACATGCCAGGCTCATCTTCAGTGTACATCGAGATAAAATATGGAAAATGGGCCCAGAACCTTCTCACCCTGAACTGCAGAGTTGCTGCAAATTCTATTGTTGAAACTCCTATAAGCTGGAGCCACGTTATTGTTTTTCTGCCACTGCTCTTTTGATGTGAACGAGACACCGGAAATAATGCAGGGATCATGATGAAGGATGCGACAATGAAGCTAACAAGATAGACCTTATCTAAGCATATATATAACAAGTAAATGACCTTGACCATGGAGATACAGACCCGGGTGTTGGGTTCTGTACGTTGTCTCAATGAGATGAGTATTTCTGCCAATTTATTTCAAAATCCCCCCATGTATGTTAGAGTTATGGAGCGGACACAAAACCGTATTATATGCATATAATAAGTATAATCAGTATATGACCTTGACCTTGGAGATACAGACCCGGGTGTTGGGTTGCGCACATCGTTTCAGTGAGATGAGTATTGGGGCCAATTTATTTTAAAATCCCTCCATGCATGGAGCAGTTATAGAGCGGACACGAAAATTGACTAATGTACATACGGACAATGCCAAATCTATATTATCCCGCCAGGTACGGCCCCTAACCCTCCACTCCCCCACACCCCACCAATAAAGTAGGTGAAAAAATGATAGGTGCACGATACATGGTTATATAAATAAAATAGACGGTATGTTGACATTGTTGTGGAGTGGGTGGAGTATACTGCACTGTTGATAAATCGCCTGTTAACTACTAATTATTTTACACAGTACAACGCTAATAAATAACTTTTAAAATGTAGTATAAAGAAAATGTGAAAAGTCCTTGATGATGTTCCTTTTTGCAGTAGTTATTCCATTATCCGAATCAGTAAAACAGCTTTTAAAACTGGTCGGCTCTTTTATGGTCACATCGGTGAACCTTAGGTCAATGTTTTTAAATTTGTACATCGAAGATGGCCACTGTTACTAAAAATAGTCAAAACCTTAAAAATCTTCTTAAGAATCTCACAACAAATTTTGGTAATTTTTTTTTAGAAATGATCACCAATACTGGACTATCAATTTTATTCAAATGAAGTCCCTGGAGTCAAAAATGGCTGTGCCCCGGTGTCCAAAGTTTGTATATAGAGATTTTGCATATACTTATTTATCACAAAACGTCCCTTGTTTAGCATTGTCGAACATCCAATTAATATTCTATTGTATGACACACGTGTAATACAACCTGGAACGATTTTGATTGGTTGAGTTAAACCTGTAACACTGCGCAAGTTTTTTAACTGAAACTATTTTATTTATTACAAATTTACCCGATCTGAGTCATAAACTTATTATTTGTGACAGGTTATACAAATAATGCACGTTATACAAAACATTGTTGTTGGTTTGTTAAAAAGTTGGCGTAAACTGCTATTTTGTAAAAAGGTAAAACACGAACTCTTTTATACGCAACGTTACGTCACATATTTTATGATGTTTTGGCGCTAAAGTGTGTCTGACGTCGTGGCGGTTCTATGTCAATCTGAATTATTTTTTACTAATTTAATTGCAATGTTATGTGATAAAAAGGATCATAAACTCGTTCCCATTCCATATAAGACTTATGAAACTGGTTATGAATTATTTTTAATTTTAACTCGCCAAAAGGCTCGTTGAAATTAAAATAATTTATAACTTGTTTCATAAATCTTATATGAAATGGAAACTCATTTAAGATCCTCGGTATATATATAGGGAAAAACTTGAAAAATCTTCTCTGAAACCACAAGGCACACAGCTCTCATATATTACATGTCTCATCAGCTTATGGTCCTCTTCCAAATTTGTTCAAATGGTGACCATGAGGTCAAATCTGGCCCACCGCAGGGATGACAGTTTTACATAGTTATTTAGGAAAATATATAATCTTTTCTTAAACTACAAGAGTTAGCGGTCTAATATTGTGCATGAAGCATAAGCCTATGGTCCCCTACACTGTTCAAATGATGATCCCGGGGTCAAGTTTGGCCCCGTCCAGAGGGGTCACAGCTTTACACAGAGTTATAACCGCAGGGATGACAGTTTTACATAGTTATTTAGGAAAATATTTAATCTTTTCTTAAACTACAAGAGTTAGCGGTCTAATATTGTGCATGAAGCATAAGCCTATGGTCCCCTACACTGTTCAAATGATGATCCCGGGGTCAAGTTTGGCCCCGTCCAGAGGGGTCACAGCTTTACACAGAGTTATAACCGCAGGGATGACAGTTTTACATAGTTATTTAGGAAAATATTTAATCTTTTCTTAAACTACAAGAGTTAGCGGTCTAATATTGTGCATGAAGCATAAGCCTATGGTCCCCTACACTGTTCAAATGATGATCCCGGGGTCAAGTTTGGCCCCGTCCAGAGGGGTCACAGCTTTACACAGAGTTATAACCGCAGGGATGACAGTTTTACATAGTTATTTAGGAAAATATTTAATCTTTTCTTAAACTACAAGAGTAAGCGGTCTAATATTGTGCATGAAGCATAAGCCTATGGTCCCCTACACTGTTCAAATGATGATCCGGGGGTCAAGTTTGGCCCCGTCCAGAGGGGTCACAGCTTTACACAGAGTTATAACCGCAGGGATGACAGTTTTACATAGTTATTTAGGAAAATATTTAATCTTTTCTTAAACTACAAGAGTTAGCGGTCTAATATTGTGCATGAAGCATAAGCCTATGGTCCCCTACACTGTTCAAATGATGATCCCGGGGTCAAGTTTGGCCCCGTCCAGAGGGGTCACAGCTTTACACAGAGTTATATAGGAAAATCTTCCCTGAAACTACAAGATCTCATATAATGTTTTTCATATAGCGTAAGCCTAAGATCCTCTACCAAGTTTGTTCAAATGGTGACCCCAGGGTCAAATTTGGCCCAAGGGTGACAGTTTTACGACATTTTAACCTGCAAAGAGATTTACAAGACGCTGCCTAATTTGATGGCCAGATGGATGATTTGCTCCATCGTAAATATTGTCCATGTCCTCTTCATTCACTTCCAAGATTGGTTCTGGAACGTTTTCATCTATGCACTTGTTATGCAGCTTCATACATGCCAATATTACCTTGGCACACTTTTCAGGCTTGAAAGGAAGGCAGCCTCCTGTCTTGTGCAAGCACCTATTACATAATATAAAAAAACAAAACCATTTTATATTTAGTATTATTTGTGCACACAGTATACTCCTAGAGTCATCTCTTCGTGTTAAAGTATGTTTTTAGCTTATGCCGTGGTGCTGTGTCCGTCGTCCGTCCGTCCGTCCGTCCGTAAACTGCACTGTAGCGACTACTCCTCTGAATTGACAGATTTTCATGAAACTTCACAGGAATGTTACTCTTGATGTCTTATTGATCAGCATGACATGGTGTTGATCCTTGTCAAAAAATATTTTGATTCGACATTAAACATGGCCTCCAGCGGCCATCTTTCAGTTTGTTTACATAGAGTTATATAACAGAAACTCATTTAGCTATCAAAACCTATCAGTAGAGCTTCAAGGTCATGGACCTTATGTTTTTTTACTAGTTTATAATCACACATGATCACGCTTCTTTCTCTTCATGCGGTTCATGCGGTTGCTGTCTCCAGATTCCATTTATATGTATAGAGGCCAATTAACCTAGCTATTGAGCCATAAAATCAATATTTGAAGCATTAAGAAAATTATTTTTATATATTTAGAAACATACTAATGAAATATGTTTGGAGAAGAAAAAAAAGTTAAATCAAACTTAAAATTAATTTTTTGTCAATACTTTTGTGTTTTTACTCCATTTTGACCATACGAAAAGGTCTTTCCGTCTACGAAAAGGAGTCATAAAATCAATATCTAAAGCTGTATACACATTCTTTTTATATATTAACAAATAGATTAATAGAATATATTTGCATTGAACAAAATAGTTAAATCCAATTTTAAATGAATTTTTTGTCAATACTTTTGTGTTTTGACTCCATTTTGGCCTTACGAAAAGGACTTTCCGTCTACGTCATGTATGTAGATAATCTGTAATGAGTTAATAATACATTAATCCGGTAACAGAAACAGTGTATGTCAAAATAGTTTCTTTATTCATAGTTTATAACAACATATTTTATACATATAAAGATGCACATAGCAATAATGAACGATTTTTTTTATCGTAACAGTGATTAAAAGAACAAACAAACATATTTATCAATAACAGATTAATTATTGTACCAATTATCACAAAACAAATCCATATTGCTGTGTGTGCCTCTTTTGTTTGTTTAAATTCTCTCAATGATATATTTTTTCTAAAAGTTCAGTCTTATCTGAATGCTTATAAGCATTAAATATTTCAATTATTACATTATAAAAAACATCAATACATGAAGAATGTAGTATTACTGAAACTTCTCACATGCTGATTCAATTATAAAAGGCACGCGTCTTGATTCGCACAGATGTCGTGCGTTGAATGGTTTTCATAATGGCACGTGTTTATTGTTTATTGGGATGCCACATGGTATCAGTTGTTTAGATCAATAGAGGGAGGAGCTAGAGATTTAATGTCAGATGACAAATGTTAATAATAAGTTGAATAGAATATTAGGTATAATACATAAAGTCACTACATGAATGTGTTTTATGATTTTAATATTTGCTTCGTCATGTATGTAGATAATCTGTAATGAGTTAATAATACATTAATCCGGTAACAGAAACAGTGTATGTCAAAATAGTTTCTTTATTCATAGTTTATAAAAACATATTTTATACATATAAAGAGCAAACTTTAACGGTATTATTTCAATGTTTGCCCAAAACATCGTTGAATGTTATACTTGAAGATTTGTAAACCACCTTCTTCATATCCCGGATGAACTAAGTCTTTATTATAATGTTTAGGAAAACGTATTCTCTTTCCTACATCGACGAAGTCCTCACGAAAGTAGTCACTTAGTTTTTTGTTTATCGATCTCCTCACTTTGTTGAATCTAGATCTGTTCATCCCTGTCCAACTGGGGAAAGATCCCCTCTCAATAATGCTAGCGACGAATACACGTTCCACTCCAGCATCTTTAAGTTTCTGTGTTATGTCGACAATGTCCCGGAAAATAGTCGATGGATCGCACCCAGCGTCTATATCGTTTCCGCCTAAGTTAATAAAGACGTACCTGTGAATATAAGAACATCATAGTTATTATTTATCTGTGTTATTTGGAATATCTGCCAGTTTCAATTCTAAGTCTGTGGGAGGATAATCTTATCCTCGACATGGCAGTTCTTAATTTCAACGGCAATATATTTAAATACACTTCATATGAGAATGAGGTTTTAAAATGTCTATACAAACATAAAACTCGATTATTTTCAACATCAGTGTTCCATTTTTGAACAAGGAAGGCAGTCATAGATAGATAACTTTATTTCCAAATTCCAATAGGCTTAAAAGCCCGTGAGGATACAATATACAGTTACATAAAACATGGCAACAGTGTAGGATTTTACAAACAAGAAACTTTTGTTAATCTGAGACAGTCACAGCAAAATGCAAGTATACTGGCACGCACGCATGACTCACTCAATCACTTACGCACTCACGCGCACAACAATTTCTATCATTTGTTAAGTGGACTTAAGCATTGAGAAGGCGTATTACTACATAATATAAATAAATACTGAACCATACATTTCATAACACATTCGGTAAAATAAATTACCTATATTTACTAATTTCCATATAATGTTTCGTTTCGTAATTTAAATGCTTTTAAAACACGTTAAAGAACCATAGGAATCTATTCGATAATAAGAGTAGGGCAGGTTCCCGGATTCCTATGTATCCTTCCCCTCTCTCTGGGGCGGCTCTAAATAACCTATACTGTGTTGATGAGCCGTTAAACAACATTCAATTCAATTCTTTTTCACTGACCTTAACCATAGTGTCGGTGCTCAATGAGCCATGGCCTGCCTGCTTGAGGAAGGCAGTCATATACCGACGAGTTTTATTTACGAGGTGCCGTCCGTTCTGCTGCCATTTTCTTGAATGTTGAATGTTGAATGTTTCGAAGTCAGATTTGCCATGAAGAAAGGAGGGGCCTAAGAAAATCGGGAATTCGCCTGTATCTGTCCTATTAACTGCAAGATTTTTAAAAACTGTTGTTGTTAAATGTAACTGTCCTAAATTGTATATAAGGACATCATCAGTTCCAACAGTGAAAATAACACCATGCGCAATAACTGTAATATATCACTGGCTTCTTTAATTTATTGACCCTAATTAAAATAGCACGGGTTAGGAGCTAACGACTCCTGTTATGTGGTATGACTTAAAAGGTGCTACCGTGAAGCACGATGATTTTAACATTATGCAGACTGTATTTGCATTTAGCACGTATCTGTGTATATGTTACAAGTTACATTTTCTATCATTGTAAAATGGGTTTTAATTACGAGTATACCTTGTAATCTAAGGCGATATTTAATAAAAATCGGAATATCTACACATGCCTTATGAATACAAATTAGTCAAGATATAGAACACAGAAATGAAATATACTGTCAATTTGCGTTTTAGAAAGAAGTTAACCTCATTTAAATATATATGTAAAGTTATTAAAGATCTCATTAAGAACCATTACAGGTCAATACCTTAAAAGGTTGGACCATGTTAAACCAATATATATAATCATACGTTTGATTTTACTAGAACAGATATAATTAACTTGTTAACTAAAATTGGAACTGAACATTTATTACAACTTCGTATAAAATAGTGACAAGTATAAGCCTTGTTTTCAGGATACTATTAGCGTAACTTCTCGTATCTGTCATATGTAAAATAGCGGACTTACCTCACAAAAAAGGCAACTTTGTTCACATTCCTTCTTACAAGTTCCACAAGGAAATTGTGCCTTCCGCGATCTTATCTTCCTCATCATGAAAATTCATACATTTATTTTTGTTCAAATGAATATAGAAAATGTATATATTTCAGATCAAATAATAGATCAAATAATAGCATACTTACCAAAAGTCATGACCAAAAGCTTCCATTACATGAAGGATTGAGAGAAGAAGCGATACTAGTATAAGCATATAATAGTTATATACATATTCTTGTACACTATCTCTACTTCTCTCTATCACAGACCTAATAACCTTAATATGTCTGTGTCTCTATCATTTTTTATTTCTTTCTAATAAAAAGAATGTAATATAATACAATGTTATATAAGCATGTGGTATTTGCAACCGATTTATGGGCGATTTATGCCAACTGTTTGCAGGCTTACGCCGATTCATATATATAAAACATGTGCATGGCCTTTTGCATCATACAACTTTAAATCGTCATTTTCACCCTAGGGATATATTTTACTAATAAGTTAATAATTCTCGTTTGAATTAATATTGCTATATATGAGGCATAAAACCACAATATAATGGTATTTGTACATCCTTACGCCGATTTATACCACCTTACGCCACCTTTCGCCTCCTTACGCCACCTTACGCTACCTTACTCTACCTTACTGTTTTTAGGCACACCGCAAGGTCAATACACTACGTCGCCAGACGCTTGGTTTAAAAATAGCCTGTCTACATGTATTTATACTGTACGTCTCACACCACAATTAATTTTCCATAGGGTCCCATTGTAATGTTTTTGTTCGTGGCATAGAGATAAAAAAGATTTTGCAACATGTATTTATGCTTAAATTCTTCATTGATCCAATATCTGCATGCTATTAACTTTTAACGAATATTTACCAGATTGAACTTTTTTTAATTTCATACTTGCGTGACACCTATCAAAATTTAGACAAAAATACAACCCCGTGGAGATTAGACCCATGATGTGTAAAATGAGGCGGAATTAGCTAGAAATCTTATATCAACATGCATTTTTCTGGGATCTCTTCCTAAAATGCTGTAGATTTAGAACCTGGTAAAGATAAATCAATGTATCCTGTAAAATGTAGAAAAGCGAACTTGTTTTTTTTTTATCTACCTCCTTCATCTGTAGGGCAGGAGTATTCAAGGGAGATAATAGTGGTGTGAGTCCTTAAGGTCATTTTTTTTTCTAATGATCACCTCAATAATAATTGAACATGTATACAAATCAATTACACGCTGAAAAGTGCTAAAACTTTGATTCCATGTGTATTGCTTTTCAAATTATTCAAGTTTTAGTGACCTAGGGTATTGGTCGAAATTCAGGCCGAGCACCTTTAATATTTTGAAAATCTACAGTAGTGATAAGGATTTTGCATTTTCCTGGTCATTTGTGCTCAGCTAGGACTGAAACTTTCAAATATACATGAAAAGGCATCTCTACATCTGAATAGAGCATACAAATGATCTTTAAGAAATGATTATTGAGAAAAATGCTGAAAATAATAAACTCAAACTAAGGGTTACCCGTCAAAATTTTGATTTTCCAGGAAAAGTAACAGTCTCTCGCTTTAATTTTGACATTTTTTCAAAGTAGTCTGTCTTCATTGATATGTGTGTTTGTTTTACAAGCCAATAGCTGTAAAATAAAGCTAAAATTATGCTTATACCTGTATTGGTTTTGAAAATATAGTTAATATTTAGTTAAACATGGTATCAAGTAAAATTTCTGCTAATTCCTGCAATATGAAGATAACTTGAAGTAACTATACGTACACAGACGGGATTTCTGAATAACCGTGTTAACTGTGTCCTAACATGTCTGAAACGTTCACAGATACACAAACAATGCTTAGAGGTGAAGGATGTAAGGTACCCGTTCTGCAGCTCTAAAGCGCAAGGGCTTAGAGATGAATGATGGAAATTCCCATTCTGAAGCTCTAAATTGCAAGGCATTAGAGATGAATGATGAAAGATACCTGTTCTGCAGCTCTAAAGCGCAATGCCTTAGCATTAAAGGATAAAGATACTCGTTCTGCAGCTCTAAAGCGCAATACCTTAGAGATGACGGATGAAAATGTCATTCTGCAGCTCTAAAGCGCAATGCCTTAAGAATAACGAACAAAGATACCCATTCTGCAGCTCTTTCTTAACGTCTCACACCACAATTAATTTTCCATAGGGTCCCATTGTAATGTTTTTGTTCGTGGCATAGAGATAAAAAAGATTTTGCAACATGTATTTATGCTTAAATTCTTCATTGATCCAATATCTGCATGCTATTAACTTTTAACGAATATTTACCAGATTGAACTTTTTTTAATTTCATACTTGCGTGACACCTATCAAAATTTAGACAAAAATACAACCCCGTGGAGATTAGACCCATGATGTGTAAAATGAGGCGGAATTAGCTAGAAATCTTATATCAACATGCATTTTTCTGGGATCTCTTCCTAAAATGCTGTAGATTTAGAACCTGGTAAAGATAAATCAATGTATCCTGTAAAATGTAGAAAAGCGAACTTGTTTTTTTTTTATCTACCTCCTTCATCTGTAGGGCAGGAGTATTCAAGGGAGATAATAGTGGTGTGAGTCCTTAAGGTCATTTTTTTTTCTAATGATCACCTCAATAATAATTGAACATGTATACAAATCAATTACACGCTGAAAAGTGCTAAAACTTTGATTCCATGTGTATTGCTTTTCAAATTATTCAAGTTTTAGTGACCTAGGGTATTGGTCGAAATTCAGGCCGAGCACCTTTAATATTTTGAAAATCTACAGTAGTGATAAGGATTTTGCATTTTCCTGGTCATTTGTGCTCAGCTAGGTCTGAAACTTTCAAATATACATGAAAAGGCATCTCTACATCTGAATAGAGCATACAAATGATCTTTAAGAAATGATTATTGAGAAAAATGCTGAAAATAATAAACTCAAACTAAGGGTTACCCGTCAAAATTTTGATTTTCCAGGAAAAGTAACAGTCTCTCGCTTTAATTTTGACATTTTTTCAAAGTAGTCTGTCTTCATTGATATGTGTGTTTGTTTTACAAGCCAATAGCTGTAAAATAAAGCTAAAATTATGCTTATACCTGTATTGGTTTTGAAAATATAGTTAATATTTAGTTAAACATGGTATCAAGTAAAATTTCTGCTAATTCCTGCAATATGAAGATAACTTGAAGTAACTATACGTACACAGACGGGATTTCTGAATAACCGTGTTAACTGTGTCCTAACATGTCTGAAACGTTCACAGATACACAAACAATGCTTAGAGGTGAAGGATGTAAGGTACCCGTTCTGCAGCTCTAAAGCGCAAGGGCTTAGAGATGAATGATGGAAATTCCCATTCTGAAGCTCTAAATTGCAAGGCATTAGAGATGAATGATGAAAGATACCTGTTCTGCAGCTCTAAAGCGCAATGCCTTAGCATTAAAGGATAAAGATACTCGTTCTGCAGCTCTAAAGCGCAATACCTTAGAGATGACGGATGAAAATGTCATTCTGCAGCTCTAAAGCGCAATGCCTTAAGAATAACGAACAAAGATACCCATTCTGCAGCTCTTTCTTAACGTCTCACACCACAATTAATTTTCCATAGGGTCCCATTGTAATGTTTTTGTTCGTGGCATAGAGATAAAAAAGATTTTGCAACATGTATTTATGCTTAAATTCTTCATTGATCCAATATCTGCATGCTATTAACTTTTAACGAATATTTACCAGATTGAACTTTTTTTAATTTCATACTTGCGTGACACCTATCAAAATTTAGACAAAAATACAACCCCGTGGAGATTAGACCCATGATGTGTAAAATGAGGCGGAATTAGCTAGAAATCTTATATCAACATGCATTTTTCTGGGATCTCTTCCTAAAATGCTGTAGATTTAGAACCTGGTAAAGATAAATCAATGTATCCTGTAAAATGTAGAAAAGCGAACTTGTTTTTTTTTTATCTACCTCCTTCATCTGTAGGGCAGGAGTATTCAAGGGAGATAATAGTGGTGTGAGTCCTTAAGGTCATTTTTTTTTCTAATGATCACCTCAATAATAATTGAACATGTATACAAATCAATTACACGCTGAAAAGTGCTAAAACTTTGATTCCATGTGTATTGCTTTTCAAATTATTCAAGTTTTAGTGACCTAGGGTATTGGTCGAAATTCAGGCCGAGCACCTTTAATATTTTGAAAATCTACAGTAGTGATAAGGATTTTGCATTTTCCTGGTCATTTGTGCTCAGCTAGGTCTGAAACTTTCAAATATACATGAAAAGGCATCTCTACATCTGAATAGAGCATACAAATGATCTTTAAGAAATGATTATTGAGAAAAATGCTGAAAATAATAAACTCAAACTAAGGGTTACCCGTCAAAATTTTGATTTTCCAGGAAAAGTAACAGTCTCTCGCTTTAATTTTGACATTTTTTCAAAGTAGTCTGTCTTCATTGATATGTGTGTTTGTTTTACAAGCCAATAGCTGTAAAATAAAGCTAAAATTATGCTTATACCTGTATTGGTTTTGAAAATATAGTTAATATTTAGTTAAACATGGTATCAAGTAAAATTTCTGCTAATTCCTGCAATATGAAGATAACTTGAAGTAACTATACGTACACAGACGGGATTTCTGAATAACCGTGTTAACTGTGTCCTAACATGTCTGAAACGTTCACAGATACACAAACAATGCTTAGAGGTGAAGGATGTAAGGTACCCGTTCTGCAGCTCTAAAGCGCAAGGGCTTAGAGATGAATGATGGAAATTCCCATTCTGAAGCTCTAAATTGCAAGGCATTAGAGATGAATGATGAAAGATACCTGTTCTGCAGCTCTAAAGCGCAATGCCTTAGCATTAAAGGATAAAGATACTCGTTCTGCAGCTCTAAAGCGCAATACCTTAGAGATGACGGATGAAAATGTCATTCTGCAGCTCTAAAGCGCAATGCCTTAAGAATAACGAACAAAGATACCCATTCTGCAGCTCTTTCTTAACGTCTCACACCACAATTAATTTTCCATAGGGTCCCATTGTAATGTTTTTGTTCGTGGCATAGAGATAAAAAAGATTTTGCAACATGTATTTATGCTTAAATTCTTCATTGATCCAATATCTGCATGCTATTAACTTTTAACGAATATTTACCAGATTGAACTTTTTTTAATTTCATACTTGCGTGACACCTATCAAAATTTAGACAAAAATACAACCCCGTGGAGATTAGACCCATGATGTGTAAAATGAGGCGGAATTAGCTAGAAATCTTATATCAACATGCATTTTTCTGGGATCTCTTCCTAAAATGCTGTAGATTTAGAACCTGGTAAAGATAAATCAATGTATCCTGTAAAATGTAGAAAAGCGAACTTGTTTTTTTTTTATCTACCTCCTTCATCTGTAGGGCAGGAGTATTCAAGGGAGATAATAGTGGTGTGAGTCCTTAAGGTCATTTTTTTTTCTAATGATCACCTCAATAATAATTGAACATGTATACAAATCAATTACACGCTGAAAAGTGCTAAAACTTTGATTCCATGTGTATTGCTTTTCAAATTATTCAAGTTTTAGTGACCTAGGGTATTGGTCGAAATTCAGGCCGAGCACCTTTAATATTTTGAAAATCTACAGTAGTGATAAGGATTTTGCATTTTCCTGGTCATTTGTGCTCAGCTAGGTCTGAAACTTTCAAATATACATGAAAAGGCATCTCTACATCTGAATAGAGCATACAAATGATCTTTAAGAAATGATTATTGAGAAAAATGCTGAAAATAATAAACTCAAACTAAGGGTTACCCGTCAAAATTTTGATTTTCCAGGAAAAGTAACAGTCTCTCGCTTTAATTTTGACATTTTTTCAAAGTAGTCTGTCTTCATTGATATGTGTGTTTGTTTTACAAGCCAATAGCTGTAAAATAAAGCTAAAATTATGCTTATACCTGTATTGGTTTTGAAAATATAGTTAATATTTAGTTAAACATGGTATCAAGTAAAATTTCTGCTAATTCCTGCAATATGAAGATAACTTGAAGTAACTATACGTACACAGACGGGATTTCTGAATAACCGTGTTAACTGTGTCCTAACATGTCTGAAACGTTCACAGATACACAAACAATGCTTAGAGGTGAAGGATGTAAGGTACCCGTTCTGCAGCTCTAAAGCGCAAGGGCTTAGAGATGAATGATGGAAATTCCCATTCTGAAGCTCTAAATTGCAAGGCATTAGAGATGAATGATGAAAGATACCTGTTCTGCAGCTCTAAAGCGCAATGCCTTAGCATTAAAGGATAAAGATACTCGTTCTGCAGCTCTAAAGCGCAATACCTTAGAGATGACGGATGAAAATGTCATTCTGCAGCTCTAAAGCGCAATGCCTTAAGAATAACGAACAAAGATACCCATTCTGCAGCTCTTTCTTAACGTCTCACACCACAATTAATTTTCCATAGGGTCCCATTGTAATGTTTTTGTTCGTGGCATAGAGATAAAAAAGATTTTGCAACATGTATTTATGCTTAAATTCTTCATTGATCCAATATCTGCATGCTATTAACTTTTAACGAATATTTACCAGATTATTGAACTTTTTTTAATTTCATACTTGCGTGACACCTATCAAAATTTAGACAAAAATACAACCCCGTGGAGATTAGACCCATGATGTGTAAAATGAGGCGGAATTAGCTAGAAATCTTATATCAACATGCATTTTTCTGGGATCTCTTCCTAAAATGCTGTAGATTTAGAACCTGGTAAAGATAAATCAATGTATCCTGTAAAATGTAGAAAAGCGAACTTGTTTTTTTTTATCTACCTCCTTCATCTGTAGGGCAGGAGTATTCAAGGGAGATAATAGTGGTGTGAGTCCTTAAGGTCATTTTTTTTTCTAATGATCACCTCAATAATAATTGAACATGTATACAAATCAATTACACGCTGAAAAGTGCTAAAACTTTGATTCCATGTGTATTGCTTTTCAAATTATTCAAGTTTTAGTGACCTAGGGTATTGGTCGAAATTCAGGCCGAGCACCTTTAATATTTTGAAAATCTACAGTAGTGATAAGGATTTTGCATTTTCCTGGTCATTTGTGCTCAGCTAGGTCTGAAACTTTCAAATATACATGAAAAGGCATCTCTACATCTGAATAGAGCATAAAAATGATCTTTAAGAAATGATTATTGAGAAAAATGCTGAAAATAATAAACTCAAACTAAGGGTTACCCGTCAAAATTTTGATTTTCCAGGAAAAGTAACAGTCTCTCGCTTTAATTTTGACATTTTTTCAAAGTAGTCTGTCTTCATTGATATGTGTGTTTGTTTTACAAGCCAATACTGTAAAATAAAGCTAAAATTATGCTTATACCTGTATTGGTTTTGAAAATATAGTTAATATTTAGTTAAACATGGTATCAAGTAAAATTTCTGCTAATTCCTGCAATATGAAGATAACTTGAAGTAACTATACGTACACAGACGGGATTTCTGAATAACCGTGTTAACTGTGTCCTAACATGTCTGAAACGTTCACAGATACACAAACAATGCTTAGAGGTGAAGGATGTAAGGTACCCGTTCTGCAGCTCTAAAGCGCAAGGGCTTAGAGATGAATGATGGAAATTCCCATTCTGAAGCTCTAAATTGCAAGGCATTAGAGATGAATGATGAAAGATACCTGTTCTGCAGCTCTAAAGCGCAATGCCTTAGCATTAAAGGATAAAGATACTCGTTCTGCAGCTCTAAAGCGCAATACCTTAGAGATGACGGATGAAAATGTCATTCTGCAGCTCTAAAGCGCAATGCCTTAAGAATAACGAACAAAGATACCCATTCTGCAGCTCTTTCTTAACGTCTCACACCACAATTAATTTTCCATAGGGTCCCATTGTAATGTTTTTGTTCGTGGCATAGAGATAAAAAAGATTTTGCAACATGTATTTATGCTTAAATTCTTCATTGATCCAATATCTGCATGCTATTAACTTTTAACGAATATTTACCAGATTGAACTTTTTTTAATTTCATACTTGCGTGACACCTATCAAAATTTAGACAAAAATACAACCCGTGGAGATTAGACCCATGATGTGTAAAATGAGGCGGAATTAGCTAGAAATCTTATATCAACATGCATTTTTCTGGGATCTCTTCCTAAAATGCTGTAGATTTAGAACCTGGTAAAGATAAATCAATGTATCCTGTAAAATGTAGAAAAGCGAACTTGTTTTTTTTTTATCTACCTCCTTCATCTGTAGGGCAGGAGTATTCAAGGGAGATAATAGTGGTGTGAGTCCTTAAGGTCATTTTTTTTTCTAATGATCACCTCAATAATAATTGAACATGTATACAAATCAATTACACGCTGAAAAGTGCTAAAACTTTGATTCCATGTGTATTGCTTTTCAAATTATTCAAGTTTTAGTGACCTAGGGTATTGGTCGAAATTCAGGCCGAGCACCTTTAATATTTTGAAAATCTACAGTAGTGATAAGGATTTTGCATTTTCCTGGTCATTTGTGCTCAGCTAGGTCTGAAACTTTCAAATATACATGAAAAGGCATCTCTACATCTGAATAGAGCATAAAAATGATCTTTAAGAAATGATTATTGAGAAAAATGCTGAAAATAATAAACTCAAACTAAGGGTTACCCGTCAAAATTTTGATTTTCCAGGAAAAGTAACAGTCTCTCGCTTTAATTTTGACATTTTTTCAAAGTAGTCTGTCTTCATTGATATGTGTGTTTGTTTTACAAGCCAATAGCTGTAAAATAAAGCTAAAATTATGCTTATACCTGTATTGGTTTTGAAAATATAGTTAATATTTAGTTAAACATGGTATCAAGTAAAATTTCTGCTAATTCCTGCAATATGAAGATAACTTGAAGTAACTATACGTACACAGACGGGATTTCTGAATAACCGTGTTAACTGTGTCCTAACATGTCTGAAACGTTCACAGATACACAAACAATGCTTAGAGGTGAAGGATGTAAGGTACCCGTTCTGCAGCTCTAAAGCGCAAGGGCTTAGAGATGAATGATGGAAATTCCCATTCTGAAGCTCTAAATTGCAAGGCATTAGAGATGAATGATGAAAGATACCTGTTCTGCAGCTCTAAAGCGCAATGCCTTAGCATTAAAGGATAAAGATACTCGTTCTGCAGCTCTAAAGCGCAATACCTTAGAGATGACGGATGAAAATGTCATTCTGCAGCTCTAAAGCGCAATGCCTTAAGAATAACGAACAAAGATACCCATTCTGCAGCTCTTTCTTAACGTCTCACACCACAATTAATTTTCCATAGGGTCCCATTGTAATGTTTTTGTTCGTGGCATAGAGATAAAAAAGATTTTGCAACATGTATTTATGCTTAAATTCTTCATTGATCCAATATCTGCATGCTATTAACTTTTAACGAATATTTACCAGATTGAACTTTTTTTAATTTCATACTTGCGTGACACCTATCAAAATTTAGACAAAAATACAACCCCGTGGAGATTAGACCCATGATGTGTAAAATGAGGCGGAATTAGCTAGAAATCTTATATCAACATGCATTTTTCTGGGATCTCTTCCTAAAATGCTGTAGATTTAGAACCTGGTAAAGATAAATCAATGTATCCTGTAAAATGTAGAAAAGCGAACTTGTTTTTTTTTTATCTACCTCCTTCATCTGTAGGGCAGGAGTATTCAAGGGAGATAATAGTGGTGTGAGTCCTTAAGGTCATTTTTTTTTCTAATGATCACCTCAATAATAATTGAACATGTATACAAATCAATTACACGCTGAAAAGTGCTAAAACTTTGATTCCATGTGTATTGCTTTTCAAATTATTCAAGTTTTAGTGACCTAGGGTATTGGTCGAAATTCAGGCCGAGCACCTTTAATATTTTGAAAATCTACAGTAGTGATAAGGATTTTGCATTTTCCTGGTCATTTGTGCTCAGCTAGGTCTGAAACTTTCAAATATACATGAAAAGGCATCTCTACATCTGAATAGAGCATAAAAATGATCTTTAAGAAATGATTATTGAGAAAAATTCTGAAAATAATAAACTCAAACTAAGGGTTACCCGTCAAATTTTGATTTTCCAGGAAAAGTAACAGTCTCTCGCTTTAATTTTTGACATTTTTTCAAAGTAGTCTGTCTTCATTGATATGTGTGTTTGTTTTACAAGCCAATAGCTGTAAAATAAAGCTAAAATTATGCTATATACCTGTATTGGTTTTGAAAATATAGTTAATATTTAGTTAAACATGGTATCAAGTAAAATTTCTGCTAATTCCTGCAATATGAAGATAACTTGAAGTAACTATACGTACACAGACGGGATTTCTGAATAACCGTGTTAACTGTGTCCTAACATGTCTGAAACGTTCACAGATACACAAACAATGCTTAGAGGTGAAGGATGTAAGGTACCCGTTCTGCAGCTCTAAAGCGCAAGGGCTTAGAGATGAATGATGGAAATTCCCATTCTGAAGCTCTAAATTGCAAGGCATTAGAGATGAATGATGAAAGATACCTGTTCTGCAGCTCTAAAGCGCAATGCCTTAGCATTAAAGGATAAAGATACTCGTTCTGCAGCTCTAAAGCGCAATACCTTAGAGATGACGGATGAAAATGTCATTCTGCAGCTCTAAAGCGCAATGCCTTAAGAATAACGAACAAAGATACCATTCTGCAGCTCTTCTTAACGTCTCACACCACAATTAATTTTCCATAGGGTCCCATTGTAATGTTTTTGTTCGTGGCATAGAGATAAAAAAGATTTTGCAACATGTATTTATGCTTAAATTCTTCATTGATCCAATATCTGCATGCTATTAACTTTTAACGAATATTTACCAGATTGAACTTTTTTAATTTCATACTTGCGTGACACCTATCAAAATTTAGACAAAAATACAACCCCGTGGAGATTAGACCCATGATGTGTAAAATGAGGCGGAATTAGCTAGAATCTTATATCAACATGCATTTTTCTGGGATCTCTTCCTAAAATGCTGTAGATTTAGAACCTGGTAAAGATAAATCAATGTATCCTGTAAAATGTAGAAAAGCGAACTTGTTTTTTTTTATCTACCTCCTTCATCTGTAGGGCAGGAGTATTCAAGGGAGATAATAGTGGTGTGAGTCCTTAAGGTCATTTTTTTTTCTAATGATCACCTCAATAATATTGAACATGTATACAAATCAATTACACGCTGAAAAGTGCTAAAACTTTGATTCCATGTGTATTGCTTTTCAAATTATTCAAGTTTTAGTGACCTAGGGTATTGGTCGAAATTCAGGCCGAGCACCTTTAATATTTTGAAAATCTACAGTAGTGATAAGGATTTTGCATTTTCCTGGTCATTTGTGCTCAGCTAGGTCTGAAACTTTCAAATATACATGAAAAGGCATCTCTACATCTGAATAGAGCATAAAAATGATCTTTAAGAAATGATTATTGAGAAAAATGCTGAAAATAATAAACTCAAACTAAGGGTTACCCGTCAAAATTTTGATTTTCCAGAAAAGTAACAGTCTCTCGCTTTAATTTTGACATTTTTTCAAAGTAGTCTGTCTTCATTGATATGTGTGTTTTGTTTTACAAGCCAATAGCTGTAAAATAAAGCTAAAATTATGCTTATACCTGTATTGGTTTTGAAAATATAGTTAATATTTAGTTAAACATGGTATCAAGTAAAATTTCTGCTAATTCCTGCAATATGAAGATAACTTGAAGTAACTATACGTACACAGACGGGATTTCTGAATAACCGTGTTAACTGTGTCCTAACATGTCTGAAACGTTCACAGATACACAAACAATGCTTAGAGGTGAAGGATGTAAGGTACCCGTTCTGCAGCTCTAAAGCGCAAGGGCTTAGAGATGAATGATGGAAATTCCCATTCTGAAGCTCTAAATTGCAAGGCATTAGAGATGAATGATGAAAGATACCTGTTCTGCAGCTCTAAAGCGCAATGCCTTAGCATTAAAGGATAAAGATACTCGTTCTGCAGCTCTAAAGCGCAATACCTTAGAGATGACGGATGAAAATGTCATTCTGCAGCTCTAAAGCGCAATGCCTTAAGAATAACGAACAAAGATACCCATTTCTGCAGCTCTTTCTTAACGTCTCACACCACAATTAATTTTCCATAGGGTCCCATTGTAATGTTTTTGTTCGTGGCATAGAGATAAAAAAGATTTTGCAACATGTATTTATGCTTAAATTCTTCATTGATCCAATATCTGCATGCTATTAACTTTTAACGAATATTTACCAGATTGAACTTTTTTTAATTTCATACTTGCGTGACACCTATCAAAATTTAGACAAAAATACAACCCCGTGGAGATTAGACCCATGATGTGTAAAATGAGGCGGAATTAGCTAGAAATCTTATATCAACATGCATTTTTCTGGGATCTCTTCCTAAAATGCTGTAGATTTAGAACCTGGTAAAGATAAATCAATGTATCCTGTAAAATGTAGAAAAGCGAACTTGTTTTTTTTTTATCTACCTCCTTCATCTGTAGGGCAGGAGTATTCAAGGGAGATAATAGTGGTGTGAGTCCTTAAGGTCATTTTTTTTTCTAATGATCACCTCAATAATAATTGAACATGTATACAAATCAATTACACGCTGAAAAGTGCTAAAACTTTGATTCCATGTGTATTGCTTTTCAAATTATTCAAGTTTTAGTGACCTAGGGTATTGGTCGAAATTCAGGCCGAGCACCTTTAATATTTTGAAAATCTACAGTAGTGATAAGGATTTTGCATTTTCCTGGTCATTTGTGCTCAGCTAGGTCTGAAACTTTCAAATATACATGAAAAGGCATCTCTACATCTGAATAGAGCATAAAAATGATCTTTAAGAAATGATTATTGAGAAAAATGCTGAAAATAATAAACTCAAACTAAGGGTTACCCGTCAAAATTTTGATTTTCCAGGAAAAGTAACAGTCTCTCGCTTTAATTTTGACATTATTTCAAAGTAGTCTGTCTTCATTGATATGTGTGTTTGTTTTACAAGCCAATAGCTGTAAAATAAAGCTAAAATTATGCTTATACCTGTATTGGTTTTGAAAATATAGTTAATATTTAGTTAAACATGGTATCAAGTAAAATTTCTGCTAATTCCTGCAATATGAAGATAACTTGAAGTAACTATACGTACACAGACGGGATTTCTGAATAACCGTGTTAACTGTGTCCTAACATGTCTGAAACGTTCACAGATACACAAACAATGCTTAGAGGTGAAGGATGTAAGGTACCCGTTCTGCAGCTCTAAAGCGCAAGGGCTTAGAGATGAATGATGGAAATTCCCATTCTGAAGCTCTAAATTGCAAGGCATTAGAGATGAATGATGAAAGATACCTGTTCTGCAGCTCTAAAGCGCAATGCCTTAGCATTAAAGGATAAAGATACTCGTTCTGCAGCTCTAAAGCGCAATACCTTAGAGATGACGGATGAAAATGTCATTCTGCAGCTCTAAAGCGCAATGCCTTAAGAATAACGAACAAAGATACCCATTCTGCAGCTCTTTCTTAACGTCTCACACCACAATTAATTTTCCATAGGGTCCCATTGTAATGTTTTTGTTCGTGGCATAGAGATAAAAAAGATTTTGCAACATGTATTTATGCTTAAATTCTTCATTGATCCAATATCTGCATGCTATTAACTTTTAACGAATATTTACCAGATTGAACTTTTTTTAATTTCATACTTGCGTGACACCTATCAAAATTTAGACAAAAATACAACCCCGTGGAGATTAGACCCATGATGTGTAAAATGAGGCGGAATTAGCTAGAAATCTTATATCAACATGCATTTTTCTGGGATCTCTTCCTAAAATGCTGTAGATTTAGAACCTGGTAAAGATAAATCAATGTATCCTGTAAAATGTAGAAAAGCGAACTTTTTTTTTTTTTATCTACCTCCTTCATCTGTAGGGCAGGAGTATTCAAGGGAGATAATAGTGGTGTGAGTCCTTAAGGTCATTTTTTTTTCTAATGATCACCTCAATAATAATTGAACATGTATACAAATCAATTACACGCTGAAAAGTGCTAAAACTTTGATTCCATGTGTATTGCTTTTCAAATTATTCAAGTTTTAGTGACCTAGGGTATTGGTCGAAATTCAGGCCGAGCACCTTTAATATTTTGAAAATCTACAGTAGTGATAAGGATTTTGCATTTTCCTGGTCATTTGTGCTCAGCTAGGTCTGAAACTTTCAAATATACATGAAAAGGCATCTCTACATCTGAATAGAGCATAAAAATGATCTTTAAGAAATGATTATTGAGAAAAATGCTGAAAATAATAAACTCAAACTAAGGGTTACCTGTCAAAATTTTGATTTTCCAGGAAAAGTAACAGTCTCTCGCTTTAATTTTGACATTGTTTCAAAGTAGTCTGTCTTCATTGATATGTGTGTTTGTTTTACAAGCCAATAGCTGTAAAATAAAGCTAAAATTATGCTTATACCTGTATTGGTTTTGAAAATATAGTTAATATTTAGTTAAACATGGTATCAAGTAAAATTTCTGCTAATTCCTGCAATATGAAGATAACTTGAAGTAACTATACGTACACAGACGGGATTTCTGAATAACCGTGTTAACTGTGTCCTAACATGTCTGAAACGTTCACAGATACACAAACAATGCTTAGAGGTGAAGGATGTAAGGTACCCGTTCTGCAGCTCTAAAGCGCAAGGGCTTAGAGATGAATGATGGAAATTCCCATTCTGAAGCTCTAAATTGCAAGGCATTAGAGATGAATGATGAAAGATACCTGTTCTGCAGCTCTAAAGCGCAATGCCTTAGCATTAAAGGATAAAGATACTCGTTCTGCAGCTCTAAAGCGCAATACCTTAGAGATGACGGATGAAAATGTCATTCTGCAGCTCTAAAGCGCAATGCCTTAAGAATAACGAACAAAGATACCCATTCTGCAGCTCTTTCTTAACGTCTCACACCACAATTAATTTTCCATAGGGTCCCATTGTAATGTTTTTGTTCGTGGCATAGAGATAAAAAAGATTTTGCAACATGTATTTATGCTTAAATTCTTCATTGATCCAATATCTGCATGCTATTAACTTTTAACGAATATTTACCAGATTGAACTTTTTTTAATTTCATACTTGCGTGACACCTATCAAAATTTAGACAAAAATACAACCCCGTGGAGATTAGACCCATGATGTGTAAAATGAGGCGGAATTAGCTAGAAATCTTATATCAACATGCATTTTTCTGGGATCTCTTCCTAAAATGCTGTAGATTTAGAACCTGGTAAAGATAAATCAATGTATCCTGTAAAATGTAGAAAAGCGAACTTGTTTTTTTTTTTATCTACCTCCTTCATCTGTAGGGCAGGAGTATTCAAGGGAGATAATAGTGGTGTGAGTCCTTAAGGTCATTTTTTTTTCTAATGATCACCTCAATAATAATTGAACATGTATTCAAATCAATTACACGCTGAAAAGTGCTAAAACTTTGATTCCATGTGTATTGCTTTTCAAATTATTCAAGTTTTAGTGACCTAGGGTATTGGTCGAAATTCAGGCCGAGCACCTTTAATATTTTGAAAATCTACAGTAGTGATAAGGATTTTGCATTTTCCTGGTCATTTGTGCTCAGCTAGGTCTGAAACTTTCAAATATACATGAAAAGGCATCTCTACATCTGAATAGAGCATAAAAATGATCTTTAAGAAATGATTATTGAGAAAAATGCTGAAAATAATAAACTCAAACTAAGGGTTACCCGTCAAAATTTTGATTTTCCAGGAAAAGTAACAGTCTCTCGCTTTAATTTTGACATTTTTTCAAAGTAGTCTGTCTTCATTGATATGTGTGTTTGTTTTACAAGCCAATAGCTGTAAAATAAAGCTAAAATTATGCTTATACCTGTATTGGTTTTGAAAATATAGTTAATATTTAGTTAAACATGGTATCAAGTAAAATTTCTGCTAATTCCTGCAATATGAAGATAACTTGAAGTAACTATACGTACACAGACGGGATTTCTGAATAACCGTGTTAACTGTGTCCTAACATGTCTGAAACGTTCACAGATACACAAACAATGCTTAGAGGTGAAGGATGTAAGGTACCCGTTCTGCAGCTCTAAAGCGCAAGGGCTTAGAGATGAATGATGGAAATTCCCATTCTGAAGCTCTAAATTGCAAGGCATTAGAGATGAATGATGAAAGATACCTGTTCTGCAGCTCTAAAGCGCAATGCCTTAGCATTAAAGGATAAAGATACTCGTTCTGCAGCTCTAAAGCGCAATACCTTAGAGATGACGGATGAAAATGTCATTCTGCAGCTCTAAAGCGCAATGCCTTAAGAATAACGAACAAAGATACCCATTCTGCAGCTCTTTCTTAACGTCTCACACCACAATTAATTTTCCATAGGGTCCCATTGTAATGTTTTTGTTCGTGGCATAGAGATAAAAAAGATTTTGCAACATGTATTTATGCTTAAATTCTTCATTGATCCAATATCTGCATGCTATTAACTTTTAACGAATATTTACCAGATTGAACTTTTTTTAATTTCATACTTGCGTGACACCTATCAAAATTTAGACAAAAATACAACCCCGTGGAGATTAGACCCATGATGTGTAAAATGAGGCGGAATTAGCTAGAAATCTTATATCAACATGCATTTTTCTGGGATCTCTTCCTAAAATGCTGTAGATTTAGAACCTGGTAAAGATAAATCAATGTATCCTGTAAAATGTAGAAAAGCGAACTTGTTTTTTTTTTATCTACCTCCTTCATCTGTAGGGCAGGAGTATTCAAGGGAGATAATAGTGGTGTGAGTCCTTAAGGTCATTTTTTTTTCTAATGATCACCTCAATAATAATTGAACATGTATACAAATCAATTACACGCTGAAAAGTGCTAAAACTTTGATTCCATGTGTATTGCTTTTCAAATTATTCAAGTTTTAGTGACCTAGGGTATTGGTCGAAATTCAGGCCGAGCACCTTTAATATTTTGAAAATCTACAGTAGTGATAAGGATTTTGCATTTTCCTGGTCATTTGTGCTCAGCTAGGTCTGATACTTTCAAATATACATGAAAAGGCATCTCTACATCTGAATAGAGCATAAAAATGATCTTTAAGAAATGATTATTGAGAAAAATGCTGAAAATAATAAACTCAAACTAAGGGTTACCCGTCAAAATTTTGATTTTCCAGGAAAAGTAACAGTCTCTCGCTTTAATTTTGACATTTTTTCAAAGTAGTCTGTCTTCATTGATATGTGTGTTTGTTTTACAAGCCAATAGCTGTAAAATAAAGCTAAAATTATGCTTATACCTGTATTGGTTTTGAAAATATAGTTAATATTTAGTTAAACATGGTATCAAGTAAAATTTCTGCTAATTCCTGCAATATGAAGATAACTTGAAGTAACTATACGTACACAGACGGGATTTCTGAATAACCGTGTTAACTGTGTCCTAACATGTCTGAAACGTTCACAGATACACAAACAATGCTTAGAGGTGAAGGATGTAAGGTACCCGTTCTGCAGCTCTAAAGCGCAAGGGCTTAGAGATGAATGATGGAAATTCCCATTCTGAAGCTCTAAATTGCAAGGCATTAGAGATGAATGATGAAAGATACCTGTTCTGCAGCTCTAAAGCGCAATGCCTTAGCATTAAAGGATAAAGATACTCGTTCTGCAGCTCTAAAGCGCAATACCTTAGAGATGACGGATGAAAATGTCATTCTGCAGCTCTAAAGCGCAATGCCTTAAGAATAACGAACAAAGATACCCATTCTGCAGCTCTTTCTTAACGTCTCACACCACAATTAATTTTCCATAGGGTCCCATTGTAATGTTTTTGTTCGTGGCATAGAGATAAAAAAGATTTTGCAACATGTATTTATGCTTAAATTCTTCATTGATCCAATATCTGCATGCTATTAACTTTTAACGAATATTTACCAGATTGAACTTTTTTTAATTTCATACTTGCGTGACACCTATCAAAATTTAGACAAAAATACAACCCCGTGGAGATTAGACCCATGATGTGTAAAATGAGGCGGAATTAGCTAGAAATCTTATATCAACATGCATTTTTCTGGGATCTCTTCCTAAAATGCTGTAGATTTAGAACCTGGTAAAGATAAATCAATGTATCCTGTAAAATGTAGAAAAGCGAACTTGTTTTTTTTTTATCTACCTCCTTCATCTGTAGGGCAGGAGTATTCAAGGGAGATAATAGTGGTGTGAGTCCTTAAGGTCATTTTTTTTTCTAATGATCACCTCAATAATAATTGAACATGTATTCAAATCAATTACACGCTGAAAAGTGCTAAAACTTTGATTCCATGTGTATTGCTTTTCAAATTATTCAAGTTTTAGTGACCTAGGGTATTGGTCGAAATTCAGGCCGAGCACCTTTAATATTTTGAAAATCTACAGTAGTGATAAGGATTTTGCATTTTCCTGGTCATTTGTGCTCAGCTAGGTCTGAAACTTTCAAATATACATGAAAAGGCATCTCTACATCTGAATAGAGCATAAAAATGATCTTTAAGAAATGATTATTGAGAAAAATGCTGAAAATAATAAACTCAAACTAAGGGTTACCCGTCAAAATTTTGATTTTCCAGGAAAAGTAACAGTCTCTCGCTTTAATTTTGACATTTTTTCAAAGTAGTCTGTCTTCATTGATATGTGTGTTTGTTTTACAAGCCAATAGCTGTAAAATAAAGCTAAAATTATGCTTATACCTGTATTGGTTTTGAAAATATAGTTAATATTTAGTTAAACATGGTATCAAGTAAAATTTCTGCTAATTCCTGCAATATGAAGATAACTTGAAGTAACTATACGTACACAGACGGGATTTCTGAATAACCGTGTTAACTGTGTCCTAACATGTCTGAAACGTTCACAGATACACAAACAATGCTTAGAGGTGAAGGATGTAAGGTACCCGTTCTGCAGCTCTAAAGCGCAAGGGCTTAGAGATGAATGATGGAAATTCCCATTCTGAAGCTCTAAATTGCAAGGCATTAGAGATGAATGATGAAAGATACCTGTTCTGCAGCTCTAAAGCGCAATGCCTTAGCATTAAAGGATAAAGATACTCGTTCTGCAGCTCTAAAGCGCAATACCTTAGAGATGACGGATGAAAATGTCATTCTGCAGCTCTAAAGCGCAATGCCTTAAGAATAACGAACAAAGATACCCATTCTGCAGCTCTTTCTTAACGTCTCACACCACAATTAATTTTCCATAGGGTCCCATTGTAATGTTTTTGTTCGTGGCATAGAGATAAAAAAGATTTTGCAACATGTATTTATGCTTAAATTCTTCATTGATCCAATATCTGCATGCTATTAACTTTTAACGAATATTTACCAGATTGAACTTTTTTTAATTTCATACTTGCGTGACACCTATCAAAATTTAGACAAAAATACAACCCCGTGGAGATTAGACCCATGATGTGTAAAATGAGGCGGAATTAGCTAGAAATCTTATATCAACATGCATTTTTCTGGGATCTCTTCCTAAAATGCTGTAGATTTAGAACCTGGTAAAGATAAATCAATGTATCCTGTAAAATGTAGAAAAGCGAACTTGTTTTTTTTTTATCTACCTCCTTCATCTGTAGGGCAGGAGTATTCAAGGGAGATAATAGTGGTGTGAGTCCTTAAGGTCATTTTTTTTTCTAATGATCACCTCAATAATAATTGAACATGTATACAAATCAATTACACGCTGAAAAGTGCTAAAACTTTGATTCCATGTGTATTGCTTTTCAAATTATTCAAGTTTTAGTGACCTAGGGTATTGGTCGAAATTCAGGCCGAGCACCTTTAATATTTTGAAAATCTACAGTAGTGATAAGGATTTTGCATTTTCCTGGTCATTTGTGCTCAGCTAGGTCTGATACTTTCAAATATACATGAAAAGGCATCTCTACATCTGAATAGAGCATAAAAATGATCTTTAAGAAATGATTATTGAGAAAAATGCTGAAAATAATAAACTCAAACTAAGGGTTACCCGTCAAAATTTTGATTTTCCAGGAAAAGTAACAGTCTCTCGCTTTAATTTTGACATTTTTTCAAAGTAGTCTGTCTTCATTGATATGTGTGTTTGTTTTACAAGCCAATAGCTGTAAAATAAAGCTAAAATTATGCTTATACCTGTATTGGTTTTGAAAATATAGTTAATATTTAGTTAAACATGGTATCAAGTAAAATTTCTGCTAATTCCTGCAATATGAAGATAACTTGAAGTAACTATACGTACACAGACGGGATTTCTGAATAACCGTGTTAACTGTGTCCTAACATGTCTGAAACGTTCACAGATACACAAACAATGCTTAGAGGTGAAGGATGTAAGGTACCCGTTCTGCAGCTCTAAAGCGCAAGGGCTTAGAGATGAATGATGGAAATTCCCATTCTGAAGCTCTAAATTGCAAGGCATTAGAGATGAATGATGAAAGATACCTGTTCTGCAGCTCTAAAGCGCAATGCCTTAGCATTAAAGGATAAAGATACTCGTTCTGCAGCTCTAAAGCGCAATACCTTAGAGATGACGGATGAAAATGTCATTCTGCAGCTCTAAAGCGCAATGCCTTAAGAATAACGAACAAAGATACCCATTCTGCAGCTCTTTCTTAACGTCTCACACCACAATTAATTTTCCATAGGGTCCCATTGTAATGTTTTTGTTCGTGGCATAGAGATAAAAAAGATTTTGCAACATGTATTTATGCTTAAATTCTTCATTGATCCAATATCTGCATGCTATTAACTTTTAACGAATATTTACCAGATTGAACTTTTTTTAATTTCATACTTGCGTGACACCTATCAAAATTTAGACAAAAATACAACCCCGTGGAGATTAGACCCATGATGTGTAAAATGAGGCGGAATTAGCTAGAAATCTTATATCAACATGCATTTTTCTGGGATCTCTTCCTAAAATGCTGTAGATTTAGAACCTGGTAAAGATAAATCAATGTATCCTGTAAAATGTAGAAAAGCGAACTTGTTTTTTTTTTATCTACCTCCTTCATCTGTAGGGCAGGAGTATTCAAGGGAGATAATAGTGGTGTGAGTCCTTAAGGTCATTTTTTTTTCTAATGATCACCTCAATAATAATTGAACATGTATACAAATCAATTACACGCTGAAAAGTGCTAAAACTTTGATTCCATGTGTATTGCTTTTCAAATTATTCAAGTTTTAGTGACCTAGGGTATTGGTCGAAATTCAGGCCGAGCACCTTTAATATTTTGAAAATCTACAGTAGTGATAAGGATTTTGCATTTTCCTGGTCATTTGTGCTCAGCTAGGTCTGAAACTTTCAAATATACATGAAAAGGCATCTCTACATCTGAATAGAGCATAAAAATGATCTTTAAGAAATGATTATTGAGAAAAATGCTGAAAATAATAAACTCAAACTAAGGGTTACCCGTCAAAATTTTGATTTTCCAGGAAAAGTAACAGTCTCTCGCTTTAATTTTGACATTTTTTCAAAGTAGTCTGTCTTCATTGATATGTGTGTTTGTTTTACAAGCCAATAGCTGTAAAATAAAGCTAAAATTATGCTTATACCTGTATTGGTTTTGAAAATATAGTTAATATTTAGTTAAACATGGTATCAAGTAAAATTTCTGCTAATTCCTGCAATATGAAGATAACTTGAAGTAACTATACGTACACAGACGGGATTTCTGAATAACCGTGTTAACTGTGTCCTAACATGTCTGAAACGTTCACAGATACACACACAATGCTTAGAGGTGAAGGATGTAAGGTACCCGTTCTGCAGCTCTAAAGCGCAAGGGCTTAGAGATGAATGATGGAAATTCCCATTCTGAAGCTCTAAATTGCAAGGCATTAGAGATGAATGATGAAAGATACCTGTTCTGCAGCTCTAAAGCGCAATGCCTTAGCATTAAAGGATAAAGATACTCGTTCTGCAGCTCTAAAGCGCAATACCTTAGAGATGACGGATGAAAATGTCATTCTGCAGCTCTAAAGCGCAATGCCTTAAGAATAACGAACAAAGATACCCATTCTGCAGCTCTTTCTTAACGTCTCACACCACAATTAATTTTCCATAGGGTCCCATTGTAATGTTTTTGTTCGTGGCATAGAGATAAAAAAGATTTTGCAACATGTATTTATGCTTAAATTCTTCATTGATCCAATATCTGCATGCTATTAACTTTTAACGAATATTTACCAGATTGAACTTTTTTTAATTTCATACTTGCGTGACACCTATCAAAATTTAGACAAAAATACAACCCCGTGGAGATTAGACCCATGATGTGTAAAATGAGGCGGAATTAGCTAGAAATCTTATATCAACATGCATTTTTCTGGGATCTCTTCCTAAAATGCTGTAGATTTAGAACCTGGTAAAGATAAATCAATGTATCCTGTAAAATGTAGAAAAGCGAACTTGTTTTTTTTTTATCTACCTCCTTCATCTGTAGGGCAGGAGTATTCAAGGGAGATAATAGTGGTGTGAGTCCTTAAGGTCATTTTTTTTTCTAATGATCACCTCAATAATAATTGAACATGTATACAAATCAATTACACGCTGAAAAGTGCTAAAACTTTGATTCCATTTGTATTGCTTTTCAAATTATTCAAGTTTTAGTGACCTAGGGTATTGGTCGAAATTCAGGCCGAGCACCTTTAATATTTTGAAAATCTACAGTAGTGATAAGGATTTTGCATTTTCCTGGTCATTTGTGCTCAGCTAGGTCTGATACTTTCAAATATACATGAAAAGGCATCTCTACATCTGAATAGAGCATAAAAATGATCTTTAAGAAATGATTATTGAGAAAAATGCTGAAAATAATAAACTCAAACTAAGGGTTACCCGTCAAAATTTTGATTTTCCAGGAAAAGTAACAGTCTCTCGCTTTAATTTTGACATTTTTTCAAAGTAGTCTGTCTTCATTGATATGTGTGTTTGTTTTACAAGCCAATAGCTGTAAAATAAAGCTAAAATTATGCTTATACCTGTATTGGTTTTGAAAATATAGTTAATATTTAGTTAAACATGGTATCAAGTAAAATTTCTGCTAATTCCTGCAATATGAAGATAACTTGAAGTAACTATACGTACACAGACGGGATTTCTGAATAACCGTGTTAACTGTGTCCTAACATGTCTGAAACGTTCACAGATACACAAACAATGCTTAGAGGTGAAGGATGTAAGGTACCCGTTCTGCAGCTCTAAAGCGCAAGGGCTTAGAGATGAATGATGGAAATTCCCATTCTGAAGCTCTAAATTGCAAGGCATTAGAGATGAATGATGAAAGATACCTGTTCTGCAGCTCTAAAGCGCAATGCCTTAGCATTAAAGGATAAAGATACTCGTTCTGCAGCTCTAAAGCGCAATACCTTAGAGATGACGGATGAAAATGTCATTCTGCAGCTCTAAAGCGCAATGCCTTAAGAATAACGAACAAAGATACCCATTCTGCAGCTCTTTCTTAACGTCTCACACCACATTAATTTTCCATAGGGTCCCATTGTAATGTTTTTGTTCGTGGCATAGAGATAAAAAAGATTTTGCAACATGTATTTATGCTTAAATTCTTCATTGATCCAATATCTGCATGCTATTAACTTTTAACGAATATTTACCAGATTGAACTTTTTTTAATTTCATACTTGCGTGACACCTATCAAAATTTAGACAAAAATACAACCCCGTGGAGATTAGACCCATGATGTGTAAAATGAGGCGGAATTAGCTAGAAATCTTATATCAACATGCATTTTTCTGGGATCTCTTCCTAAAATGCTGTAGATTTAGAACCTGGTAAAGATAAATCAATGTATCCTGTAAAATGTAGAAAAGCGAACTTGTTTTTTTTTTATCTACCTCCTTCATCTGTAGGGCAGGAGTATTCAAGGGAGATAATAGTGGTGTGAGTCCTTAAGGTCATTTTTTTTTCTAATGATCACCTCAATAATAATTGAACATGTATACAAATCAATTACACGCTGAAAAGTGCTAAAACTTTGATTCCATGTGTATTGCTTTTCAAATTATTCAAGTTTTAGTGACCTAGGGTATTGGTCGAAATTCAGGCCGAGCACCTTTAATATTTTGAAAATCTACAGTAGTGATAAGGATTTTGCATTTTCCTGGTCATTTGTGCTCAGCTAGGTCTGAAACTTTCAAATATACATGAAAAGGCATCTCTACATCTGAATAGAGCATAAAAATGATCTTTAAGAAATGATTATTGAGAAAAATGCTGAAAATAATAAACTCAAACTAAGGGTTACCCGTCAAAATTTTGATTTTCCAGGAAAAGTAACAGTCTCTCGCTTTAATTTTGACATTTTTTCAAAGTAGTCTGTCTTCATTGATATGTGTGTTTGTTTTACAAGCCAATAGCTGTAAAATAAAGCTAAAATTATGCTTATACCTGTATTGGTTTTGAAAATATAGTTAATATTTAGTTAAACATGGTATCAAGTAAAATTTCTGCTAATTCCTGCAATATGAAGATAACTTGAAGTAACTATACGTACACAGACGGGATTTCTGAATAACCGTGTTAACTGTGTCCTAACATGTCTGAAACGTTCACAGATACACAAACAATGCTTAGAGGTGAAGGATGTAAGGTACCCGTTCTGCAGCTCTAAAGCGCAAGGGCTTAGAGATGAATGATGGAAATTCCCATTCTGAAGCTCTAAATTGCAAGGCATTAGAGATGAATGATGAAAGATACCTGTTCTGCAGCTCTAAAGCGCAATGCCTTAGCATTAAAGGATAAAGATACTCGTTCTGCAGCTCTAAAGCGCAATACCTTAGAGATGACGGATGAAAATGTCATTCTGCAGCTCTAAAGCGCAATGCCTTAAGAATAACGAACAAAGATACCCATTCTGCAGCTCTTTCTTAACGTCTCACACCACAATTAATTTTCCATAGGGTCCCATTGTAATGTTTTTGTTCGTGGCATAGAGATAAAAAAGATTTTGCAACATGTATTTATGCTTAAATTCTTCATTGATCCAATATCTGCATGCTATTAACTTTTAACGAATATTTACCAGATTGAACTTTTTTTAATTTCATACTTGCGTGACACCTATCAAAATTTAGACAAAAATACAACCCCGTGGAGATTAGACCCATGATGTGTAAAATGAGGCGGAATTAGCTAGAAATCTTATATCAACATGCATTTTTCTGGGATCTCTTCCTAAAATGCTGTAGATTTAGAACCTGGTAAAGATAAATCAATGTATCCTGTAAAATGTAGAAAAGCGAACTTGTTTTTTTTTTATCTACCTCCTTCATCTGTAGGGCAGGAGTATTCAAGGGAGATAATAGTGGTGTGAGTCCTTAAGGTCATTTTTTTTTCTAATGATCACCTCAATAATAATTGAACATGTATACAAATCAATTACACGCTGAAAAGTGCTAAAACTTTGATTCCATGTGTATTGCTTTTCAAATTATTCAAGTTTTAGTGACCTAGGGTATTGGTCGAAATTCAGGCCGAGCACCTTTAATATTTTGAAAATCTACAGTAGTGATAAGGATTTTGCATTTTCCTGGTCATTTGTGCTCAGCTAGGTCTGAAACTTTCAAATATACATGAAAAGGCATCTCTACATCTGAATAGAGCATAAAAATGATCTTTAAGAAATGATTATTGAGAAAAATGCTGAAAATAATAAACTCAAACTAAGGGTTACCCGTCAAAATTTTGATTTTCCAGGAAAAGTAACAGTCTCTCGCTTTAATTTTGACATTTTTTCAAAGTAGTCTGTCTTCATTGATATGTGTGTTTGTTTTACAAGCCAATAGCTGTAAAATAAAGCTAAAATTATGCTTATACCTGTATTGGTTTTGAAAATATAGTTAATATTTAGTTAAACATGGTATCAAGTAAAATTTCTGCTAATTCCTGCAATATGAAGATAACTTGAAGTAACTATACGTACACAGACGGGATTTCTGAATAACCGTGTTAACTGTGTCCTAACATGTCTGAAACGTTCACAGATACACAAACAATGCTTAGAGGTGAAGGATGTAAGGTACCCGTTCTGCAGCTCTAAAGCGCAAGGGCTTAGAGATGAATGATGGAAATTCCCATTCTGAAGCTCTAAATTGCAAGGCATTAGAGATGAATGATGAAAGATACCTGTTCTGCAGCTCTAAAGCGCAATGCCTTAGCATTAAAGGATAAAGATACTCGTTCTGCAGCTCTAAAGCGCAATACCTTAGAGATGACGGATGAAAATGTCATTCTGCAGCTCTAAAGCGCAATGCCTTAAGAATAACGAACAAAGATACCCATTCTGCAGCTCTTTCTTAACGTCTCACACCACAATTAATTTTCCATAGGGTCCCATTGTAATGTTTTTGTTCGTGGCATAGAGATAAAAAAGATTTTGCAACATGTATTTATGCTTAAATTCTTCATTGATCCAATATCTGCATGCTATTAACTTTTAACGAATATTTACCAGATTGAACTTTTTTTAATTTCATACTTGCGTGACACCTATCAAAATTTAGACAAAAATACAACCCCGTGGAGATTAGACCCATGATGTGTAAAATGAGGCGGAATTAGCTAGAAATCTTATATCAACATGCATTTTTCTGGGATCTCTTCCTAAAATGCTGTAGATTTAGAACCTGGTAAAGATAAATCAATGTATCCTGTAAAATGTAGAAAAGCGAACTTGTTTTTTTTTTATCTACCTCCTTCATCTGTAGGGCAGGAGTATTCAAGGGAGATAATAGTGGTGTGAGTCCTTAAGGTCATTTTTTTTTCTAATGATCACCTCAATAATAATTGAACATGTATACAAATCAATTACACGCTGAAAAGTGCTAAAACTTTGATTCCATGTGTATTGCTTTTCAAATTATTCAAGTTTTAGTGACCTAGGGTATTGGTCGAAATTCAGGCCGAGCACCTTTAATATTTTGAAAATCTACAGTAGTGATAAGGATTTTGCATTTTCCTGGTCATTTGTGCTCAGCTAGGTCTGAAACTTTCAAATATACATGAAAAGGCATCTCTACATCTGAATAGAGCATAAAAATGATCTTTAAGAAATGATTATTGAGAAAAATGCTGAAAATAATAAACTCAAACTAAGGGTTACCCGTCAAAATTTTGATTTTCCAGGAAAAGTAACAGTCTCTCGCTTTAATTTTGACATTTTTTCAAAGTAGTCTGTCTTCATTGATATGTGTGTTTGTTTTACAAGCCAATAGCTGTAAAATAAAGCTAAAATTATGCTTATACCTGTATTGGTTTTGAAAATATAGTTAATATTTAGTTAAACATGGTATCAAGTAAAATTTCTGCTAATTCCTGCAATATGAAGATAACTTGAAGTAACTATACGTACACAGACGGGATTTCTGAATAACCGTGTTAACTGTGTCCTAACATGTCTGAAACGTTCACAGATACACAAACAATGCTTAGAGGTGAAGGATGTAAGGTACCCGTTCTGCAGCTCTAAAGCGCAAGGGCTTAGAGATGAATGATGGAAATTCCCATTCTGAAGCTCTAAATTGCAAGGCATTAGAGATGAATGATGAAAGATACCTGTTCTGCAGCTCTAAAGCGCAATGCCTTAGCATTAAAGGATAAAGATACTCGTTCTGCAGCTCTAAAGCGCAATACCTTAGAGATGACGGATGAAAATGTCATTCTGCAGCTCTAAAGCGCAATGCCTTAAGAATAACGAACAAAGATACCCATTCTGCAGCTCTTTCTTAACGTCTCACACCACAATTAATTTTCCATAGGGTCCCATTGTAATGTTTTTGTTCGTGGCATAGAGATAAAAAAGATTTTGCAACATGTATTTATGCTTAAATTCTTCATTGATCCAATATCTGCATGCTATTAACTTTTAACGAATATTTACCAGATTGAACTTTTTTTAATTTCATACTTGCGTGACACCTATCAAAATTTAGACAAAAATACAACCCCGTGGAGATTAGACCCATGATGTGTAAAATGAGGCGGAATTAGCTAGAAATCTTATATCAACATGCATTTTTCTGGGATCTCTTCCTAAAATGCTGTAGATTTAGAACCTGGTAAAGATAAATCAATGTATCCTGTAAAATGTAGAAAAGCGAACTTGTTTTTTTTTTATCTACCTCCTTCATCTGTAGGGCAGGAGTATTCAAGGGAGATAATAGTGGTGTGAGTCCTTAAGGTCATTTTTTTTTCTAATGATCACCTCAATAATAATTGAACATGTATACAAATCAATTACACGCTGAAAAGTGCTAAAACTTTGATTCCATGTGTATTGCTTTTCAAATTATTCAAGTTTTAGTGACCTAGGGTATTGGTCGAAATTCAGGCCGAGCACCTTTAATATTTTGAAAATCTACAGTAGTGATAAGGATTTTGCATTTTCCTGGTCATTTGTGCTCAGCTAGGTCTGAAACTTTCAAATATACATGAAAAGGCATCTCTACATCTGAATAGAGCATAAAAATGATCTTTAAGAAATGATTATTGAGAAAAATGCTGAAAATAATAAACTCAAACTAAGGGTTACCCGTCAAAATTTTGATTTTCCAGGAAAAGTAACAGTCTCTCGCTTTAATTTTGACATTTTTTCAAAGTAGTCTGTCTTCATTGATATGTGTGTTTGTTTTACAAGCCAATAGCTGTAAAATAAAGCTAAAATTATGCTTATACCTGTATTGGTTTTGAAAATATAGTTAATATTTAGTTAAACATGGTATCAAGTAAAATTTCTGCTAATTCCTGCAATATGAAGATAACTTGAAGTAACTATACGTACACAGACGGGATTTCTGAATAACCGTGTTAACTGTGTCCTAACATGTCTGAAACGTTCACAGATACACAAACAATGCTTAGAGGTGAAGGATGTAAGGTACCCGTTCTGCAGCTCTAAAGCGCAAGGGCTTAGAGATGAATGATGGAAATTCCCATTCTGAAGCTCTAAATTGCAAGGCATTAATTAGAGATGAATGATGAAAGATACCTGTTCTGCAGCTCTAAAGCGCAATGCCTTAGCATTAAAGGATAAAGATACTCGTTCTGCAGCTCTAAAGCGCAATACCTTAGAGATGACGGATGAAAATGTCATTCTGCAGCTCTAAAGCGCAATGCCTTAAGAATAACGAACAAAGATACCCATTCTGCAGCTCTTTCTTAACGTCTCACACCACAATTAATTTTCCATAGGGTCCCATTGTAATGTTTTTGTTCGTGGCATAGAGATAAAAAAGATTTTGCAACATGTATTTATGCTTAAATTCTTCATTGATCCAATATCTGCATGCTATTAACTTTTAACGAATATTTACCAGATTGAACTTTTTTTAATTTCATACTTGCGTGACACCTATCAAAATTTAGACAAAAATACAACCCCGTGGAGATTAGACCCATGATGTGTAAAATGAGGCGGAATTAGCTAGAAATCTTATATCAACATGCATTTTTCTGGGATCTCTTCCTAAAATGCTGTAGATTTAGAACCTGGTAAAGATAAATCAATGTATCCTGTAAAATGTAGAAAAGCGAACTTGTTTTTTTTTTATCTACCTCCTTCATCTGTAGGGCAGGAGTATTCAAGGGAGATAATAGTGGTGTGAGTCCTTAAGGTCATTTTTTTTTCTAATGATCACCTCAATAATAATTGAACATGTATACAAATCAATTACACGCTGAAAAGTGCTAAAACTTTGATTCCATGTGTATTGCTTTTCAAATTATTCAAGTTTTAGTGACCTAGGGTATTGGTCGAAATTCAGGCCGAGCACCTTTAATATTTTGAAAATCTACAGTAGTGATAAGGATTTTGCATTTTCCTGGTCATTTGTGCTCAGCTAGGTCTGAAACTTTCAAATATACATGAAAAGGCATCTCTACATCTGAATAGAGCATAAAAATGATCTTTAAGAAATGATTATTGAGAAAAATGCTGAAAATAATAAACTCAAACTAAGGGTTACCCGTCAAAATTTTGATTTTCCAGGAAAAGTAACAGTCTCTCGCTTTAATTTTGACATTTTTTCAAAGTAGTCTGTCTTCATTGATATGTGTGTTTGTTTTACAAGCCAATAGCTGTAAAATAAAGCTAAAATTATGCTTATACCTGTATTGGTTTTGAAAATATAGTTAATATTTAGTTAAACATGGTATCAAGTAAAATTTCTGCTAATTCCTGCAATATGAAGATAACTTGAAGTAACTATACGTACACAGACGGGATTTCTGAATAACCGTGTTAACTGTGTCCTAACATGTCTGAAACGTTCACAGATACACAAACAATGCTTAGAGGTGAAGGATGTAAGGTACCCGTTCTGCAGCTCTAAAGCGCAAGGGCTTAGAGATGAATGATGGAAATTCCCATTCTGAAGCTCTAATTTGCAAGGCATTAGAGATGAATGATGAAAGATACCTGTTCTGCAGCTCTAAAGCGCAATGCCTTAGCATTAAAGGATAAAGATACTCGTTCTGCAGCTCTAAAGCGCAATACCTTAGAGATGACGGATGAAAATGTCATTCTGCAGCTCTAAAGCGCAATGCCTTAAGAATAACGAACAAAGATACCCATTCTGCAGCTCTTTCTTAACGTCTCACACCACAATTAATTTTCCATAGGGTCCCATTGTAATGTTTTTGTTCGTGCATAGAGATAAAAAAGATTTTGCAACATGTATTTATGCTTAAATTCTTCATTGATCCAATATCTGCATGCTATTAACTTTTAACGAATATTTACCAGATTGAACTTTTTTTAATTTCATACTTGCGTGACACCTATCAAAATTTAGACAAAAATACAACCCCGTGGAGATTAGACCCATGATGTGTAAAATGAGGCGGAATTAGCTAGAAATCTTATATCAACATGCATTTTTCTGGGATCTCTTCCTAAAATGCTGTAGATTTAGAACCTGGTAAAGATAAATCAATGTATCCTGTAAAATGTAGAAAAGCGAACTTGTTTTTTTTTTTATCTACCTCCTTCATCTGTAGGGCAGGAGTATTCAAGGGAGATAATAGTGGTGTGAGTCCTTAAGGTCATTTTTTTTTCTAATGATCACCTCAATAATAATTGAACATGTATACAAATCAATTACACGCTGAAAAGTGCTAAAACTTTGATTCCATGTGTATTGCTTTTCAAATTATTCAAGTTTTAGTGACCTAGGGTATTGGTCGAAATTCAGGCCGAGCACCTTTAATATTTTGAAAATCTACAGTAGTGATAAGGATTTTGCATTTTCCTGGTCATTTGTGCTCAGCTAGGTCTGAAACTTTCAAATATACATGAAAAGGCATCTCTACATCTGAATAGAGCATAAAAATGATCTTTAAGAAATGATTATTGAGAAAAATGCTGAAAATAATAAACTCAAACTAAGGGTTACCCGTCAAAATTTTGATTTTCCAGGAAAAGTAACAGTCTCTCGCTTTAATTTTGACATTTTTTCAAAGTAGTCTGTCTTCATTGATATGTGTGTTTGTTTTACAAGCCAATAGCTGTAAAATAAAGCTAAAATTATGCTTATACCTGTATTGGTTTTGAAAATATAGTTAATATTTAGTTAAACATGGTATCAAGTAAAATTTCTGCTAATTCCTGCAATATGAAGATAACTTGAAGTAACTATACGTACACAGACGGGATTTCTGAATAACCGTGTTAACTGTGTCCTAACATGTCTGAAACGTTCACAGATACACAAACAATGCTTAGAGGTGAAGGATGTAAGGTACCCGTTCTGCAGCTCTAAAGCGCAAGGGCTTAGAGATGAATGATGGAAATTCCCATTCTGAAGCTCTAAATTGCAAGGCATTAGAGATGAATGATGAAAGATACCTGTTCTGCAGCTCTAAAGCGCAATGCCTTAGCATTAAAGGATAAAGATACTCGTTCTGCAGCTCTAAAGCGCAATACCTTAGAGATGACGGATGAAAATGTCATTCTGCAGCTCTAAAGCGCAATGCCTTAAGAATAACGAACAAAGATACCCATTCTGCAGCTCTTTCTTAACGTCTCACACCACAATTAATTTTCCATAGGGTCCCATTGTAATGTTTTTGTTCGTGGCATAGAGATAAAAAAGATTTTGCAACATGTATTTATGCTTAAATTCTTCATTGATCCAATATCTGCATGCTATTAACTTTTAACGAATATTTACCAGATTGAACTTTTTTTAATTTCATACTTGCGTGACACCTATCAAAATTTAGACAAAAATACAACCCCGTGGAGATTAGACCCATGATGTGTAAAATGAGGCGGAATTAGCTAGAAATCTTATATCAACATGCATTTTTCTGGGATCTCTTCCTAAAATGCTGTAGATTTAGAACCTGGTAAAGATAAATCAATGTATCCTGTAAAATGTAGAAAAGCGAACTTGTTTTTTTTTTTATCTACCTCCTTCATCTGTAGGGCAGGAGTATTCAAGGGAGATAATAGTGGTGTGAGTCCTTAAGGTCATTTTTTTTTCTAATGATCACCTCAATAATAATTGAACATGTATACAAATCAATTACACGCTGAAAAGTGCTAAAACTTTGATTCCATGTGTATTGCTTTTCAAATTATTCAAGTTTTAGTGACCTAGGGTATTGGTCGAAATTCAGGCCGAGCACCTTTAATATTTTGAAAATCTACAGTAGTGATAAGGATTTTGCATTTTCCTGGTCATTTGTGCTCAGCTAGGTCTGAAACTTTCAAATATACATGAAAAGGCATCTCTACATCTGAATAGAGCATAAAAATGATCTTTAAGAAATGATTATTGAGAAAAATGCTGAAAATAATAAACTCAAACTAAGGGTTACCCGTCAAAATTTTGATTTTCCAGGAAAAGTAACAGTCTCTCGCTTTAATTTTGACATTTTTTCAAAGTAGTCTGTCTTCATTGATATGTGTGTTTGTTTTACAAGCCAATAGCTGTAAAATAAAGCTAAAATTATGCTTATACCTGTATTGGTTTTGAAAATATAGTTAATATTTAGTTAAACATGGTATCAAGTAAAATTTCTGCTAATTCCTGCAATATGAAGATAACTTGAAGTAACTATACGTACACAGACGGGATTTCTGAATAACCGTGTTAACTGTGTCCTAACATGTCTGAAACGTTCACAGATACACAAACAATGCTTAGAGGTGAAGGATGTAAGGTACCCGTTCTGCAGCTCTAAAGCGCAAGGGCTTAGAGATGAATGATGGAAATTCCCATTCTGAAGCTCTAAATTGCAAGGCATTAGAGATGAATGATGAAAGATACCTGTTCTGCAGCTCTAAAGCGCAATGCCTTAGCATTAAAGGATAAAGATACTCGTTCTGCAGCTCTAAAGCGCAATACCTTAGAGATGACGGATGAAAATGTCATTCTGCAGCTCTAAAGCGCAATGCCTTAAGAATAACGAACAAAGATACCCATTCTGCAGCTCTTTCTTAACGTCTCACACCACAATTAATTTTCCATAGGGTCCCATTGTAATGTTTTTGTTCGTGGCATAGAGATAAAAAAGATTTTGCAACATGTATTTATGCTTAAATTCTTCATTGATCCAATATCTGCATGCTATTACCTTTTAACGAATATTTACCAGATTGAACTTTTTTTAATTTCATACTTGCGTGACACCTATCAAAATTTAGACAAAAATACAACCCCGTGGAGATTAGACCCATGATGTGTAAAATGAGGCGGAATTAGCTAGAAATCTTATATCAACATGCATTTTTCTGGGATCTCTTCCTAAAATGCTGTAGATTTAGAACCTGGTAAAGATAAATCAATGTATCCTGTAAAATGTAGAAAAGCGAACTTGTTTTTTTTTTATCTACCTCCTTCATCTGTAGGGCAGGAGTATTCAAGGGAGATAATAGTGGTGTGAGTCCTTAAGGTCATTTTTTTTTCTAATGATCACCTCAATAATAATTGAACATGTATACAAATCAATTACACGCTGAAAAGTGCTAAAACTTTGATTCCATGTGTATTGCTTTTCAAATTATTCAAGTTTTAGTGACCTAGGGTATTGGTCGAAATTCAGGCCGAGCACCTTTAATATTTTGAAAATCTACAGTAGTGATAAGGATTTTGCATTTTCCTGGTCATTTGTGCTCAGCTAGGTCTGAAACTTTCAAATATACATGAAAAGGCATCTCTACATCTGAATAGAGCATAAAAATGATCTTTAAGAAATGATTATTGAGAAAAATGCTGAAAATAATAAACTCAAACTAAGGGTTACCCGTCAAAATTTTGATTTTCCAGGAAAAGTAACAGTCTCTCGCTTTAATTTTGACATTTTTTCAAAGTAGTCTGTCTTCATTGATATGTGTGTTTGTTTTACAAGCCAATAGCTGTAAAATAAAGCTAAAATTATGCTTATACCTGTATTGGTTTTGAAAATATAGTTAATATTTAGTTAAACATGGTATCAAGTAAAATTTCTGCTAATTCCTGCAATATGAAGATAACTTGAAGTAACTATACGTACACAGACGGGATTTCTGAATAACCGTGTTAACTGTGTCCTAACATGTCTGAAACGTTCACAGATACACAAACAATGCTTAGAGGTGAAGGATGTAAGGTACCCGTTCTGCAGCTCTAAAGCGCAAGGGCTTAGAGATGAATGATGGAAATTCCCATTCTGAAGCTCTAAATTGCAAGGCATTAGAGATGAATGATGAAAGATACCTGTTCTGCAGCTCTAAAGCGCAATGCCTTAGCATTAAAGGATAAAGATACTCGTTCTGCAGCTCTAAAGCGCAATACCTTAGAGATGACGGATGAAAATGTCATTCTGCAGCTCTAAAGCGCAATGCCTTAAGAATAACGAACAAAGATACCCATTCTGCAGCTCTTTCTTAACGTCTCACACCACAATTAATTTTCCATAGGGTCCCATTGTCATCTATGACCTTGACCTACTTTCTGGAGCTGATGGTTTTTAGCTCTACTGGCCAAGGGCCTTCATTTTTCATCCAATCTTTACACAACTTTAACATATAGTTAATATCAATGAAAGCTCGCACAAGTTCGAGAACCAGCCAGATCGGACTAGTAACAGCGGAGTACTGGCCCTCGATTTAGTTATAAAATGCTATATTTTGCCTCGTTAATACGACAGGGCTTTCATTTTTCCTCTGATCTTTACCAAACTGTACTAGATGTTTTGCCTTTTTTTTTTATTATTAGTTTATATTTGTTATTATTTGTACATTTTTTTTGTTTAAATTTGTTTTAAATATATATAATTATATAATTTTTGATTATTTTTATTTATTTTTTGATTATTTTTTATTTATTTTTTATTTGATATATTTATTGATTTATTGTTTTAAAATTATTATTTTTTTGTTGTTTTTTAAAAAAAAAATTTTATATATATATATATTTTTTTTTTTTTTATTTCATTTTTTTTTTTCGGTTCGTTGATTTTTGATGGAGTTACGGCCCCTTGACATTTTTACTTTTAAATTTCTTGTCGGCTCTACTCCTCCTAAAGCCTTGTTGGATTTCGACGAAACTTGGCAGGAAGCATAGGTAAGATGTCTAGTTGTGCATATCACGCTTTTTCCCAGTTCGCTGAGTTATGGCACTTTCACATTTAAATTTCTTATCGGCGCTACTCCTCCTAAACTTTCTACAAAATTTGGCAGGAAGCCTCAGTATGATGTCTAGTTGTGCAAATCGCGGTATATCAATGAAATCTCGGACAATTTCGAAAACCAGCTAGATCTTGTTAGTAACGACAGGTTATGGCCCTTGATTTGTTGAAAAATACTATATTGTATTTCCTTTGTTAAATCTGTAGTTACTTCACTTTACCATATTTGTTTAGAATGTTAATATAACCCCGACCCCCATCACCCCGCCCCATTTTTATAAAATTTCGTTCATAGAAGTGGGACAAATTAAAAAATACCCATGCCAGACTAGATACAGCAGACTTATTGCCCATGATTACCAGGTGAGCGATCTAAGGCCATTCTATCACTGTTGTTTTTGCAATGTTTGAAAAAAAATACTAATGTGAATTGTATGTCGACAACCCTTGATGTAAGAGCCGTTTTAGCCAGTAGAGCATCCACAGGCCCTCTTGGCCCACTTGTTTTTAATAGAATGACATTTTACTTTTAAACAAATGCACTTAAATGTCATCTCAGCAAACGGCAAACTCAATTGTTTTTAGTTACTTAAATGTTTACAACCTCATTTAAGCATCATTGACCGTTTTATTTTTAAGTTCAGCCCCCGTTAGGCGAGACATGTGAATCCACGGATTTCTTGTTTAACAAATCAAAGGCTATAGCTCTGATGTGTCTAGTCTGATGCAACTGGTTTTGAACTTGTCCAAGTTCTGTGGCGTAACCTAGAAAACGTCTTCTGCTGCAGGGACAAATAACTTAACAAGAGGCACTACCCGTTGATTCAACTTCCCTATGTCTGTCCCACACATTGAAAAGAAACTTTACTGTAGTATTTACTAAAAAAATAAAATACAAATTTATTGGTGGAAAGAAGAATTGAAATTGTGTAAATACACGGGTAAAAGTGACCATAATTTTGATAAATAAACAACAACAAGAAGAAACAGAACAGAACCTAGCTGGACGAAGTAGGTTAAAATGCTGCAGCCATGTGCAGTTTCAAACGGTGTCCGGTTTGGGCCAGATACAATGTCGCATTGTCGTGGGCAACAATGCGACAACCGACAATGCGACATCGCGACATTGCGATATGACAATGCGACATTGCGATACGACAACGCTACATTGCAATACGACATCGCGACATAATTGTCGCGATGTCCTATTGCAATGTCGCGACAACGCAATGCAATGTCACGACATTGCGTTGTCGCGACATTGCAATATGACATAGCGACAATTATGTCGCGATGTCATATTGCAATGTAACGTTGTCGTATCTCAATGTCGAGTTGTCGTATCGCAATGTCGCATGGTCATATCGCAATGTCGCGATGTCGCATTGTCGGTTATTCTGACAGGTCTTATTTTCAATTAAACGATTTACACCTGTGTCTGAACAAAGAGAATTGTCTGTGACCATGCTACAAATTATAGATAATTCATAACGTGATATATTACAGATAATTCACCGTAAACGATGTTCTATTTCGATTCTAATACCCCTAAAATGTGAAAATAACGCACACATCTGAAATCTTTCGCATTGCTTTGCTTACTCTCCTAACGTTTGCTTACTCTCCTAACGTTGCATACGTAACAATGCACAATGCGCATTGCGCAATGCTTATTCCCCTAACGTCGCAAAAATTACAGTGACATATCCTTCAAATATAACGAGATATTTTAAATTAGACTATATAGTGCGGGTGTATTAGAATTATTGTTAATAAATACGCCACTGAAGAAGGCCGCAAGGCCGAAAGCTACGGCATAAATATAATTGCTAGAGTTTTTTTTATTTATATATATATTTCGGCCGCGAGGCCAAAGGCCGAAAGCTACGGCATAAATATAATTGCTAGAGTTTTTATTTACATATCAGCTACGGCATAAATATAATTGCTAGAGTTTTTATTTATATATTAATTGCTAGAGTTCATATATATATATATATATATATATATATATATATAAAAACTCTAGCAATTATATTTATGCCGTAGCTTTCGGCCTTGCGGCCTTCCTCGCTGTCGTATTTATTAATTAAGAAAAAACTATAAAGCACTCCGAACTCCTAACTGTATTTTATTGTATTTATTTATTATTTCGACGATTCAAACACAACAATAACCCAGTTGTTTACGCTATTGTGGGGGCACTATATACGTCAAGGTTATCAGGCTGCTATGTTGACAGGCTGTTCCATTGGGCGCCCAGGAAACACTGTGAGCTCGATCCAAGCCACTTTTGACCTCGAGCAGGCCACATGTGACCTCGAGCAGACCACTTGTGACTTTGAAGAAACAGCTTGTGACCATGAGGCCACATGTGACCTTAAGCAGGCCATTGACATTTAAGGGGACTTAAACCAGGTGGTCCCATATACTGTAGTCTATCCGTGGTCATGCAATTATAAGTAAATTACGAGTAAGATTACTTGAGATTCCGCCATGTCCACTAAAAGTCTCTTGCGGTGACTCTAAATACCTGAAGATATTATTGATTCTTATTAAACAATGTTTTTGGTTATTATTTATTTTACTTTCATCCATTACATTTTCTTTTTCAGAGCAGGCATCAGCTGGAAGGTGGTAGTCCAAAAAAAAACAGACAGATATACAGAAAACGCAAGAGCCAGCTTCTTAAACACTTTAAACAAGCTAATTTGTGGAATACTGGTCCCCCTTAAAGTCAAATGACCTTGTTTGCACCACCCATATCTGACTGCGATACGCATACTCGTCAAGTCTATAGCGGTTCATCAAACCATTATACCAGTTAATTTGTGTTAGTAATATATTGCATATAGGTGCCTTTTAAATACATTACAAATTATCAATAAATAGAATATAATTAAAATAATATACATAATGCCAAAGATAGAAAATGAAGGAGCTACAGTGTTAATAAAGCAAAACAATTCTTTTCATTCAGTCGAAGGTCACAACTCTGCTGTGCAATTTTGATAAGGCCAAGTTAGATGATGTTTATATCCACACACGACATGATGTGTCCAACCCCCAACCTAGCAGGTCAACTACTGCAGTAAGCAAAACTAAAATCGACAATGTTGAAGAAGAAGAAATGTCAGTATAAATAGGTGTTATAATAATTTAAACCATAAAGTGGTCATGTAATTGTTTGAATCATTTTAAAACAAGAAATGGTCGGATTCACGAAAAAATCTCCCGAAAACCCACACACTACTACCAGAATACCGAGTTAACAAGCTTTGGGTGAGTAAAACAACAGAAATAATATTAGACAAAGTAAAATTTATTGTATATTTTTGCAACTTTATACAAATATTATTGAAGAACAATCTCTCACATTTGCATACTGGCATTGTCTATGCTATATCACTAATATTATTTTCACACTTGATTCTCTTATGATACCTGTTATAGGATACTTACATAAAAGGAGCAGTACATGAACCTTATATGAAACCTTCCATGTAAGAAGCATATTTTATAATATATCATAATTTTGAGTTTTCATGAAAATGTATGTTAAAAATGAAACTGTTAGGAATTAATTTTCATGGATAGAAAGAGTATATGTAACTCCTACTAAATCAATGTCACATGAAAGGTTTCATATGAGACTTATATGTAACTCCTTCTACATCAATGTCATATGAAAGGTTTTATATGAGACTTATATGTAACTCCTACTACATCAATATCATATGAAAGGTTTTATATGAGACTTATATGTAACTCCTACTACATCAATGTCATATGAAAGGTTTTATATGAGACATATGTAACTGCTACTACATCAATGTCATTTGAAAGGTTTTATATGAGACTTATATGTAACTCCTACTACATCAATGTCATATGAAAGATTTTATATGAATTGAATTGAATTGGGGTTTTAAGGCGCACCAACACATGAATAGGTTATATGGCGCCTAACAGGCATGAACATGCCAGGCTCATCTTCCATGTACATCGAGATAAAATATGGAAAATGGGCCTAGAACCTTCTCACCCTGAACTGCAGTTTTATATGAGACTTATATGTAACTCCTACTACATCAATGTCATATGAAAGGTTTTATATGAGACTTATACGTAACTCCTACTACATCAGTGTCATTTGAAAGGTTTTATATGAGACTTATATGTAACTCCTACTACATCAATGTCATATGAAAGGTTTTATATGAGAATTATATGTAACGCCTACTACATCAATGTCATATGAAAGGTTTTATATGAGACTTATACGTAACTCCTACTACATCAATGTCATATGAAAGGTTTTATATGAGACTTATACGTAACTCCTACTACATCAATGTCATTTGAAAGGTTTTATATGAGACTTATATGTAACTCCTACTACATCAATGTCATATGAAAGGTTTTATATGAGAATTATATGTAACTCCTACTACATCAATGTCATATGAAAGGTTTTATATGAGAATTATATGTAACTCCTACTACATCAATGTCATATGAAAGGTTTTATATGAGAATGCAATCATATGAATATTATATATGGCAACATTTCCTATGCACAGCACCACCATCTGAAGTATTTTTAGGAGTTGAGACGAGCATCATGATTTTATTAACAAATGGTTGGCATTAATTAAATGCAATTTAATTGAATGCAATTGAGAAAATGCAATTAATACCATATTGCCGTTAAGGGTTTACATGTGATGTGATAAAAATAAAAATGTCCGTCCATAAATATTTACACCATTTACATTATTACCATGTCTGATTAGTTTACTGAACATGCTGAAGTTAGTTTTATAACTTGTTATACCCCCGCTCTCACAAAGTGAAGTGGGGCTACATAGGAATAACGCTGTCCGTAATGTCACATCGCGTCCCATCCCGTAACACTTTTTTGTCCTGTCCCGTCGCGTCCCGTAACACATTATTATTACTTGCATTCCCGAAACAGTTTTGAATGTGGTTGATCCCAAACTTCATATACACATGACAACTGATCAAAAAGCAGGGGTATTCATCATCTTCAGTGATAGTTCTAGTTACATTTTATTGACCACAGTAAAACATATATACAACATTGAAACAAATATATTTGTACAAAAATACTCATTGGAAACACAATATTTACCATTTTTAAAGTCCCTATACCGCCAACAACAGCCAAATGTTACGACATATATACACTGTTTCTAAACCTACTGAGGAAGAGGTATATATATATATATAACTTAATATATATTTTGAGAATCCTAATTCTACTGACACATATAAATGCCTTTAACCAGCTGGGCCAAAACGGTAGCGTTGAATTAAAGAGTTACCAACTCGTAATTCATTTTATCAATATTCAATCACAGATATTTTAAGAAGCCGTTAATAAACCTTTACTTCTCATGTGCAGAGTTGCTGCACTCCGTTAATGATTGTTTTCTGCCAACACTCGAGCGACACCCCGCAGCAGTCGTGGTGGCGACCAAATTTAATATAAACCTCAGCAATGCCACAAATTCTATTCCTCTGCCAGGATAGGCTAGATTTGTTGTGTAAATCAAATAATAGTAGTTCATATGCTGCTGTTAGGCTCTTATACATTCTTGTTTTGTAATAGAAGAACACTATATTAGAACTATATTACCGTACAACTGTCAGCAATATACATGATATATCACCTTTTAAATTAATATTTATGATTTAGCAACAAAATGCAGCCGAGTCATCTAGCTTTTCAGATTGAAATTTTCATAAACAAACTAAACAGTAGTTGTATTTTGTTTAAGACAATTTATAATTGTTATTGAATTGTTAGTATTGTCTTTTAATAAAATTATTTAATTTTGTTTGTCTTAACATTCTTTATATTATTTGGTTGATTAGAAAGCCAGTAATAGCATTTTAATTTGTAATTAATATAATTACAATTAATTCCCTTAAGTTGATTGAAAAGTTATATTGCCCTATATTTTTGTAAAAAAACACATTACAACATGGTGTAATTGTGAAAAACATACATTATTGACCCCTTAGAGATAAAAGGAGCTACCTGATTACATATTTTAAATATACTTTACTGACAGGGCTGACATGTTCCAGTGGATAGCAGGGTAGCAGGGTGGACTTGAAACCGGAAGTGCCACTGAGTTCTGTTGGTGTATTCGGACACTTTCCCTTAACTTCGTCTGTAGGATGGGGACGTAAAAATGAATTTAATCGTATACAAGATGAATATTGAATTTGAATTTTAGTATCTGCGACACCTGCCTTTATCATGCAATATAACAGCAATCTCTAGTCATTTCAGTGTGAAAAAAAGCTTTTGGACACAGAGAGCTCTTTGTACTTAATTCATACAAGCTCTGTGTGGTTTTGTGGAAGTCAAGAGTACAACGAATTGGAACTACTGCCAAACCATGAAGCTTGCACGATTGTTCCAGGTGCCATATAAGCTATATTGTGTTGTGTATAGCCATTGACACCATATAAACTATATTGGTAAAGCCGTTCAAGGGGCCATGTAAGTTGTGTTGTGTATAGCCATTGTAGGCAACATATAACCTATATTGTCTTGTGTAGCAGTAAACTCCCATTCATTTAATTATTGATGAGGCATTTATTACCTGAGTTTTGGTGCAAAACAAGATTTAGAATATTTTCTCCAAATATGCCGTCAGATATTTTTCACTTGAGAAACGTTGACAGCCACTGCTGTTTCTTGTCCGGTTCTTACAATGACTGGTCGTCTTGTCACATTCTTAAAGGACTGGTCGTCTGTCTCATTATTACAGAGACTGGTCGTCTGTCCCATTCTTACAGTGACTGGTTGTCTGTCCCATTCTTACAGTGACTGGTTGTCTGTCCATTCTTACAGTGACTGATCGTCTGTCCCGTTATTACAGTGACTGGTCGTCTGTCCCATTCTTACCATGACTGGTCGTCTGTCCCGTTCTTACAGTGACTGGTCGTCTGTCCCATTCTTACAGTGACTGGTCGTCTGTCCCATTCTTACAGTGACTGGTCGTCTGTCCCATTCTTACCATGACTGGTCGTCTGTCCCGTTCTTACAGTGACTGGATGTCTGTCCCATTCTTACAGTGACTGGTTGTCTGTCCATTCTTACAGTGACTGATCGTCTGTCCCGTTATTACAGTGACTGGTCGTCTGTCCCATTCTTACCATGACTGGTCGTCTGTCCCGTTCTTACAGTGACTGGTCGTCTGTCCCATTCTTACAGTGACTGGTCGTCTGTCCCATTCTTACCATGACTGGTCGTCTGTCCCGTTCTTACAGTGACTGGACGTCTGTCCCATTCTTACCATGACTGGTCGTCTGTCCCATTCTTACAGTGACTGGTCATCTGTCCCGTTGTTACAGTGACTGGTCGTCTGTCCCATTTTTACTACAGTGACTGATTGTCTGTCCCGTTCTTACAGTGACTGATCATCTATCCCGATATTACAGTGACTGGTCGTCTGTCCCGTTCTGACAGTGTCTGATCGTCTGTCCCATTTTTAATACAGTGACTGATCGTCTGTCCCGATATTACAGTGACTGATCGTCTGTCCCGTTTTTACAGTGACTGATCATCTATCCCGATATTACAGTGACTGGTCGTCTGTCCCGTTCTTACAGTGATTGATCATCTATCCCGATATTAAAGTGACTGGTCGTCTGTCCCGTTCTTACAGTGACTGATCATCTATCCCGATATTACAGTGACTGGTCGTCTGTCCCGTTCTTACAGTGACTGATCGTCTGTCCCATTTTTACTACAGTGACTGATCGTCTGTCCCGATATTACAGTGACTGATCGTCTGTCCCGTTCTTACAGTGACTGATCATCTGTCCCGATCTTACAGCAACTGATCATCTATCCTGATATTACAGTGACTGGTCGTCTGTCCGGTTCTTACAGTGACTGACCATCTATCCTGATATTACAGTGACTGGTCGTCTGTCCTGTTCTTACAGCGACTGATCATCTATCCTGATATTACAGTGACTGGTCGTCTGTCCGGTTCTTACAGTGACTGACCATCTATCCCGATATTACAGTGACTGGTCGTCTGTCCCATTTTTACTACAGTAACTGATCATCTATCCCGTTCTTACAGTGACTGATCATCTATCCCGATATTACAGTGACTGGTCATCTGTACCGTTCTTACAGCAACTGGTCGTCTGTCCCATTGTTATAATGACAAGTCGTCTGTCACATTCTTAAAGTGACTGGTCGTCTGTCCTGTTCTTACAATGACTGGTCGTCTGTCCTGTTCTTACAATGACTGGTCGTCTGTCCCGTTCTTACAGTGACTGGTCATCTGTCCCGTTCTTACAGTGACTGGTCATCTGTCCCGTTCTTACAATGACTGGTCGTCTGTCCTGTTCTTACAATGACTGGTCGTCTGTCACGTTCTTACAATGACTGGTCGTCTGTCCTGTTCTTACAATGACTGATCGTCTTGTCACATTCTTACAATGACTGGTTATCTGTCCCGTTCTTACAGTGACTGGTCGTCTGTCCCATTCTTACAGTGACTGGTCATCTGTCCCATTCTTACCATGACTGGTCGTCTGTCACGTTCTTACAATGACTGGTCGTCTGTCCTGTTCTTACAATGACTGGTCGTCTGTCCCATTCTTACAGTGACTGGTCATCTGTCCCATTCTTACAGTGACTGGTCGTCTGTCCCATTCTTACAGTGACTGGTCATCTGTCCCATTCTTACCATGACTGGTCGTCTGTCCCATTCTTACAGTGACTGGTCATCTGTCCCATTCTTACAGTGACTGGTCATCTGTCCCGTTCTTACAATGACTGGTCGTCTGTCCTGTTCTTACAATGACTGATCGTCTTGTCACATTCTTACAATGACTGGTTATCTGTCCCGTTCTTACAGTGACTGGTCGTCTGTCCCATTCTTACAGTGACTGGTCATCTGTCCCATTCTTACCATGACTGGTCGTCTGTCACGTTCTTACAATGACTGGTCGTCTGTCCTGTTCTTACAATGACTGATCGTCTTGTCACATTTTTACAATGACTGGTTATCTGTCCCGTTCTTACAGTGACTGGTCGTCTGTCCCATTCTTACAGTGACTGGTCATCTGTCCCATTCTTACCATGACTGGTCGTCTGTCACGTTCTTACAATGACTGGTCGTCTGTCCTGTTCTTACAATGACTGGTCGTCTGTCCCATTCTTACAGTGACTGGTCATCTGTCCCATTCTTACCATGACTGGTCGTCTGTCCCATTCTTACAGTGACTGGTCGTCTGTCCCATTCTTACAGTGACTGGTCGTCTGTCACATTCTTACAATGACTGGTTATCTGTCCCATTCTTACAGTGACTGGTCGTCTGTCCCATTCTTACAGTGACTGGTCGTCTGTCCCATTCTTACAGTGACTGGTCATCTGTCCCATTCTTACAGTGACTGGTCGTCTGTCCCATTCTTACAATGACTGGTCATCTATTGCATCCATATCCAGCATCTGATTTTCCGCATCAGACACATTTCGTCTGTCGCGTTTGATAGTAAAGTGTGTATATACACTAACCAGGGTACGGTATACTGAGCACAGTGCCTTACGCAACGTGGCCCGTACAGAGGAAAGTGATAAGACGGCAAAGGGTGTAACGAACCTTGTGAAAAGTACACACATCTGTAATAACACATCTGTCAGAAATGAATAAGAAGTAAAATGTATATGCATATCGTAAAGTACCACATCGAGTATGATAAAAAGTACATTTACTACCATTAGACAAATGAACCATTCACCTGGGTTGACTACGTCTGCTGAATTCTCAGCAAACTGGTTATACACTGCCAAACCTCGCCTCTGACACACATAGATAACTATGGCAGCGATTGTTGTACACATAATTATGGCGGCAGGGAGCCAGTTTTTCAAAATGTGCAATGCAAGTTCGCCTTGCCACCCAAAGTAATAACAATCGTCGATGAAATAATCTGATTGTGACATTTTCACAATAATTCCCACAATGACCAAGCTAAAAACCCACATCGTGCATATGGAAATGAAAAATCTTAACTTTCGGTTTCTGCTCCAAGATGGTCGTGGTGCTAGTATAGTAAACAGTATTTCGATGTTTAAGCTGACGAGTGTTTGAGCATGCACCAAATTAAGCACACGGCTTGCAAAATCTACAAATTTGCAAATTGCACTAACGTTCATAGCGGTGTACATCATCGGCTTTATTAAAATTCCGTCGAAAACAGTAATTATAACAATGTGGAACAGGTACCAGCTTGCAGACTTGACCCTCGTAGTCGTTGAAATGCTGGTTAAAAGAATGATGACATCACACACGGTGAGAAGACTCCCCAACACCATGATTACAATCTGTGCGGTAGCGATCGTTTTTATATCTCTGGCGAACATGGTATCGTATATTTCATAACCATCCCCATAGTAAAAGTTGTCCGTCGTCACCGTGATTGGAGGCCTGGAACTTGAACCTGCCTGAATTAAATAAAACAGAATGTTATCCATTTTTAGCTTATCGGATTCCGAGTCGTCCGTCCGTCGTCGGTCGTTAACTTTTGTCTCATTAAGACGATAGAACCTGCATTTTTCATCTGATCTTTACCAAACTTTACCAGATTGTTAATGTCAATGAAAACTCGGACAAGTTCGAAAACCAGCCAGATCGGACCAGCAATGGCAGAGTTATGGCTCTTGATTTAGTTAAAAATGCTATATATACTGGTCTAATAGGAACCACGTTAAATGCACTGGCCTAATAGGAACCACGTTAAATGCACTGGTCTAATAGGAACCACCTTAAATGCACTGGTCTAATATGAACCACCTCAAATGCACTAGTCTAATAGGAACCACCTTAAATGTACTGGTCTTTTAGGAACCATATTAGATGTACTGGTCTGCTAGGAACCAACTTTAATGTACTGGTCTAATAGAAACTAGGTCAAATATACTGGTCTAATAGGAACCAGGTTAAATGTACTGGTTTAATAGGAAAAAGTTAAGTGCACTGTCTAGTCTAATAGGAACCAGATGAAATGTACTGGTGTTTTAGGAACCAGGTTAAATGTACTTAGCTAAGAGGAACCAAGTTGCATGCACTGGTCTATTAGGAACCAGATTCAATATACTGGTCTAACAGGAACCAGGTTAAATATACTGGTTTACTAGGAACCACGTTAAATGCACTGGTCTAATAGGAACCACGGTCTAATAGGAATCACCTTAAATGTATTGGTCTAATTTGAAATTTGGTTAAATGCCATTCTTAAGAAATTTCTTAGACTTAAGCCCAAGTATGTACATTTCAATCACTATTATTTCTGTCTAAAGGATAAATGTTCATAACAAGCTGCTATGTATACATAGGATAAATACTCTTATGCAGCAACCTAATACGGATGTATAGTGTAAAAGGTTTTGGCAATATTTGTAAATGAAATTTGAGTACTTGAGCTCAAGTCTAAGAATAGTCTGAATAATGGTTGGTGAATTTTAAGCCACGTTAAATATACTGGCCTAATAGAAACCAGGTTAAATGAAGTTCTAATATGAACCAGGTTAAACATACTGGTCTAATAGGAACCACTTTAAATGTACTGGTCTGATATCAACCATGTTAAATGTACCAGTCTAATAGGAACCACGGTAAATGCACTGGTATACCAGGATCCACGTTAAATATACACGTCTAATAAATATACTGGTTTTTTAGGAAGGAGGTTAAGTGTACTGGTCTAATACGAACCAGGTTAACTATACTGGTCTAATAGGAACCAGATTAAATGTACTGGTATTTAAGGAACCAGATTAATTGTACCGGTCTTTTAGGAACCATGTTAAATGTACTGGTCTAATAGGAATCAGGTTAAATGTACTGGTCTAATAGGAACCAGTTTAAATATACTGGTCGAACAGGAACAATGTTAAATGCACTGGTCTAATAGGAACCAGGTTACACGTACTGGTCTAATATGAACCAGGTTAAATATACTGGATTAATAGGAACCAGTTTAAATATACTGGTCTAACAGGAACCATGTTAAATACATTGTTCTAACATGAAGCACATTAACTATTCTGGTCTAATAGGAACAAGGTTATATGTACTGGTCTAATATAAACCAGGTTAAATGTACTGGTCTAATACGAACCAGGTTAAATATACCGGTCTAATATGAACCAGGTTAAATGTAGTATTCTAACAGGAACCAATGTTAAATGCACTGGTCTAATAGGAACCAGGTTTAATGTACTGGTCCAATACTAACCAGGTTAAATATACTGGTTGAATAGGAACCAGGTTAAATGTACTGGTCTAAAAGGAACCAGCTTAAATGCACTGGTCTTATAGGAACTAGGTTAAATGTACTGGTCTTACAGGAACCAGGTTAAATGTACTGGTCTGATATGAACCAGATTAAATGTACTGGTCTGATACGAAACAGGTTAAATGTACTAGTCTGATATGAACCAGGTTAAATGTACTGGTCTTATAGCAAACAGGTTAAATGCATTGGTCTAATAGAAACCAGGTTAAATGTACAAGTCTATTAGGAACCAGGTTAAATGAACTGGTGGCATATGAACCAAATTAAATGCACTGGTCTTATAGGAACTAGGTTAAATGTACGGGTCTTACAGGAACCAGGTTAAATGTACTGGTCTGATATGAACCAGGTTAAATGTACTGGTCTGATACGAAACAGGTTAAATGTACTAGTCTGATCAATATGAACCAGGTTAAATGTACTGGTCTTATAGCAAACAGGTTAAATGCATTGGTCTAATAGAAACCAGGTTAAATGTACAAGTCTATTAGGAACCAGGTTAAATCAACTGGTCACATATGAACCAAATTATATGTACTGGTCTAATAGGAACCAATGTAAATGTACTGGTCTAATAGGAACCAGGTTAAATTTCCTGATCTAATAGGAACTAGGTTATATGTACTGGTCTAATAGGAACCAGGTTATATGTACTGGTCTAATAGGAACCATGTTACATATACTGGTCATATAGGAACCAGGTTAATACACTGGTCTAATATGAACCAGGTTAAATATACTGGTATAATAGGAACCACGTTACATGCACTGGTGTAATATGAACCAGGTTAAGTACACTGAACTAACAGGAACCAGGTTAAATATACTGGTCTTATAGGAACCAGGTTAAATATACTGGTCTAATAGGAACCAGGTTAAATGTACTGTCTAGAATGAACCACATGAAATGTACTGGTCTTTTAGGAACCAGGTTATATGTACTGGTCTAATAGGAACCAGGTTAAATGCACTGTTCTAATAGGAATTGGGTTAAATATACTGGTCTTACAGGAACCACGTTCAATGCACTGGTCTAATAGGAACCAGGTTAAATGTACTGGTCTAAAAGGAACCAGGTTAAATGTACTGGACTAACAAGATACGATGTTAAATGCACTGGTCTGATATGAACCAGGTTAAATATACTGGTCTAATAGGAACCAGGTTAAATTTACTGGTCTAATAGGAACCAGGTTACATGTACTGGTCTAATAGGAACTAGGTTAAATATACTGGTCTAATAGAAACCAGGTTAAATGTACTGGTCTAATAGGAACCATGCTAAATGTACTGGTCTTTTAGGAACCAGATAAAATGTACTGGTGTAATAGGAACCAGATGAAATGTACTGGTCTTTTAGAAACAAGGTTAAATATACTAGCAGGAACCGCGTTACATGCACTGGTGTAATAGGAACCAGGTTAAATACACTGGTCTAACAGGAACTAGGTTAAAAGTACTGGTCTAATAATAACTATGGTAAATGCACTGGTCTGATATAAACCACCTTAAATGTACTGGTCTAATATGAACCAGGTTAAATATACTGGTATACTAGGAACCAGATTAAATGTACTGTTCTTTTAGGGACCAGATTAAATATACGGGTCTTTTGTGAACCAGGTTAATGTACTGGTCTAAATGGAACCAGGTGATATGTACTGGTCTAATATGAACCAGGTTAAATGTACTGGCCTATCAGGCACGACGTTAAATGCTCTGGTCTGATAGAAACCAGGTTAAGTGTCCTGGTCTTATATGAACCAGGTTAAATATACTGGTCTAACAGGAACCAGGTTAAATATACTGGTCTAATAGGAATCAGGTTAAATGTACTGGTCTAATAGGAACCAGGTTAAATGTACTGTCTAGAATGAACCACATGAAATGTACTGGTCTTTTAGGAACCAGGTTATATGTACTGGTCTAATAGGAACCAGGTTAAATGCACTGTTCTAATAGGAATTGGGTTAAATATACTGGTCTTACAGGAACCACGTTCAATGCACTGGTCTAATAGGAACCAGGTTAAATGTACTGGTCTAAAAGGAACCAGGTTAAATGTACTGGACTAACAAGATACGATGTTAAATACACTGGTCTGATATGAACCAGGTTAAATATACTGGTCTAATAGGAACCAGGTTAAATTTACTGGTCTAATAGGAACCAGGTTACATGTACTGGTCTAATAGGAACTAGGTTAAATATACTGGTCTAATAGAAACCAGGTTAAATGTACTGGTCTAATAGGAACCATGCTAAATGTACTGGTCTTTTAGGAACCAGATAAAATGTACTGGTGTAATAGGAACCAGATGAAATGTACTGGTCTTTTAGAAACAAGGTTAAATATACTAGCAGGAACCGCGTTACATGCACTGGTGTAATAGGAACCAGGTTAAATACACTGGTCTAACAGGAACTAGGTTAAAAGTACTGGTCTAATAGGAACTATGGTAAATGCACTGGTCTGATATAAACCACCTTAAATGTACTGGTCTAATATGAACCAGGTTAAATATACTGGTATACTAGGAACCAGATTAAATGTACTGTTCTTTTAGGGACCAGATTAAATATACGGGTCTTTTGTGAACCAGGTTAATGTACTGGTCTAAATGGAACCAGGTGATATGTACTGGTCTAATATGAACCAGGTTAAATGTACTGGCCTATCAGGCACGACGTTAAATGCTCTGGTCTGATAGAAACCAGGTTAAGTGTCCTGGTCTTATATGAACCAGGTTAAATATACTGGTCTAACAGGAACCAGGTTAAATATACTGGTCTAATAGGAATCAGGTTAAATGTACTGGTCTAATAGGAACCAGGTTAAATGTACTGTCTAGAATGAACCACATGAAATGTACTGGTCTTTTAGGAACCAGGTTATATGTACTGGTCTAATAGGAACCAGGTTAAATGCACTGTTCTAATAGGAATTGGGTTAAATATACTGGTCTTACAGGAACCACGTTCAATGCACTGGTCTAATAGGAACCAGGTTAAATGTACTGGTCTAAAAGGAACCAGGTTAAATGTACTGGACTAACAAGATACGATGTTAAATACACTGGTCTGATATGAACCAGGTTAAATATACTGGTCTAATAGGAACCAGGTTAAATTTACTGGTCTAATAGGAACCAGGTTACATGTACTGGTCTAATAGGAACTAGGTTAAATATACTGGTCTAATAGAAACCAGGTTAAATGTACTGGTCTAATAGGAACCATGCTAAATGTACTGGTCTTTTAGGAACCAGATAAAATGTACTGGTGTAATAGGAACCAGATGAAATGTACTGGTCTTTTAGAAACAAGGTTAAATATACTAGCAGGAACCGCGTTACATGCACTGGTGTAATAGGAACCAGGTTAAATACACTGGTCTAACAGGAACTAGGTTAAAAGTACTGGTCTAATAGGAACTATGGTAAATGCACTGGTCTGATATAAACCACCTTAAATGTACTGGTCTAATATGAACCAGGTTAAATATACTGGTATACTAGGAACCAGATTAAATGTACTGTTCTTTTAGGGACCAGATTAAATATACGGGTCTTTTGTGAACCAGGTTAATGTACTGGTCTAAATGGAACCAGGTGATATGTACTGGTCTAATATGAACCAGGTTAAATGTACTGGCCTATCAGGCACGACGTTAAATGCTCTGGTCTGATAGAAACCAGGTTAAGTGTCCTGGTCTTATATGAACCAGGTTAAATATACTGGTCTAACAGGAACCAGGTTAAATATACTGGTCTAATAGGAATCAGGTTAAATGTACTGGTCTAATAGGAACCAGGTTAAATATACTGGTCTAACAGGAACCAGGTTAAGTGTCCTTGTCTAATATGAACCAGGCAGACCTACCCATTTTTTTCTGGGTAGAACCAGTACTCTGAATGAACACTCTTTCAATATATGATGTCATTCCAATTTCGTATTTGCACGAATGATGGACTCTGGATGAAATATACATTACATATTGCTATAACAGCGGAGAAGCTAAATGATTCGATCCTTCTATTAAAAAAAAAAGAGTTTAAGAGAATTTATGTTTACACTTGTTGGAATACGTTTTAATTACACCTATCCCATTTTAAGCGTAGAAGTAGAGATTGACTGTATATCGTACAACTTATCGTAATTTGTTTTTATGAAAACGGTAGCATAACATATAAACTTCAAGTAAACTTTTCCTGGAAAAATGTGTCTTCCGCTATCTGTATGAAGATAGTTATAATCTTCAGGTACAAATTTATTCGCGAAATCTCTATGGAGACAGTTGCTAGTATACCGAAGGAGGAATCTTCAGGTAAATGATTCTGGAAGGCATCGATTTATTCCCCGCAAGCTCTATTGATTCTAAACCCGACTAAATAAATAATTCACACTTACTGTCGTCATAGTGGTATCCATTAATTCTCACAGAACAAACTGTATAGTGGTGAATACTTGTTTCAGGTTGCAGTTGCCGTTACTTTGTATCCTTGCTTACTCTGCTCTCTCAGCTTTGAGATAACATGCGTATCGTATAACCAAATCACAAACACAGCAGCTGATATATGACCCAGTTTCTTAATGTGTATTAAAGGCACATGACCATGGTCTTTGAAAGTGTATCATGGTTTGCTCGTATAACACTGTTTTTACGTTTTTAAACGCACCACAAATGATTATCTCAGAGATACGCAGAATGTTGATATAGATAGCATGTATGTATGTATGGGGTTTAACGTCGCAATCTAACAAGTACTCAATGCTGATTGGTTATTGGGGAGTTTTTAAAAATGTTTTATAGACCTCTGACTTCACGTCATTCCTACTGTTAGAACGCGTCATTTTAAATGACTTTCAACGTCGAAACACATCCAAAACAACGATTACGTTATTTTAAAACAACGTTACCACGTTACGTTCAAACAACAAATTGAACTTGTTAAAAAGACGATAAACTTTAAGCTGTATATTTTCTTCATTTGGTGCTGAGCGATGAACGTACAATGTAAGCTGTGAGAATGTGTTTTTATTATGTTCAATCTCTCGAAAATATATGTATAAAATACATAAAAATACATGTCAGATAAAAAAATAAAATAATTCCAGCGGGTATAGATCTATATTATCCGAGATCAAAACCTGGTATTTGGGACTTAAGACACATCGAAACCGCGGGCCTACTGCCCTTGGTATAGATGGTCTTCAAGTCAAGCCCATCAGGTATTGATCTGGGACAATATAAACCCACTGGAAATATTTTATTTCTTAATTTAACAATTGTTCAGTCATAACTTGCAGACCTCAATGCTCAACGCGATGGTGCTGCCACACTGGAATACCACGCCGTAGACGCATGACACGATACCCCACTCATTCACATATGGTGCTTTACGTCATTTTCAACACATGTAAGGGTATATAATTATGACGGTCGATTTTATTATTTGTGGTGGAGGCAGACCACCCACTTTTCCTGGGTAGAACCAGTACTGTACACCTCCCGTCATCCGTAAGAATCGACACTTCCTCACTTACAAAGAAGGATAAAAATATCGGACAGGGAAAGCAGCATTCAAGGACGACAGTCAACCACAAAACACAAAAACAAACACGCAAACAGACAAAGGAAAAGGCAAAAGTAATTAAAAATGCAAACGACATCACAAACACAAAGGGGTTGACAATAGGGCTACCGCCTTGGAACGGTCAATGGCAAAGTAGGCCACTGGGGGTTTAAACCGGTTCTAGGGTGCACCAAACCTCACACTTACCCTACTGTCATCCCATTAAAACAGGACAGTGTAAATAAAGAAATCCCCGCCATGATCTAATCTAATCTCTAACCAAAAAGGCAGCATCAATAGGCAAAATAAGTAAAACACAAATATGCTCTTGTAAATATAATACAAAAAAACAATAGCCTAGAAAGCCACAATGAAGGTACTCAATGACTTGACAGAAGCCAGAGCAGTAAGAGAATACACCATTAAGGGCACGATAAGAAAGATCATGGACAAACAAGTCGAGCTCCCAGTGGGATTCGAACCGAGCAGTCCGAGTAACATGACATTTGCATGGATGGCGTTCCGTGTAGGGACTGTATATATGGGTGTCGAAATCGTAAGAACTTGTCACAGGATCGCAAGCCATTAACCAGAGTAGTAGTGACCATTACCATAACGGCAAAGGGTAAGTCAAATCTATTTTATTTGTTGTAAATTGTTGTTCGGAAGTAAATATCTGCCGGTAAAAGCTGTAGATAGTTAGCAGGATATTGTCTTTAATTCTTGTACGTTTTCAAACGTCAGAATATTTTAGCAAATTATTGTCTGATAAGATTATTGGGGCATATATTTACATTATTGAAAATGCCAGTTGTTCTGTAGATAGTAAATGGAATACGCGATTTAGATTGTATGTACGTTTCTACGAAGGTTTCTAACTGGCATTACGTTATTGCATAAACGGTTATTGTTTATTGTGCAGTATAAATTTCTCTGAGGTTGGTTTTCATATTGTCATTATTATTCAATCACTCTGAGGTCGCTGTACCATTATAGCCTATAATGTGTTAACGGGATGTAAAACCAATTATTCGTTCAGTCTATAGTTGAATTATTATGTTGTAAGTTTTGCGTTACATCTAGAAATGTGAGATTTCATTGTCGATAAATTACATCTGTAATTGTTTTACACGTTTTGTTAAAGTTTAGCATAATGTCTAAATTCGGGTTTATTCATTCTGAATAAAGATGGCTTTGCAATCAGTATTAGGTATGGTGATACCTTAGCGCTATTATAAAATACATGTTGTGATAACATTGTAAGACTGTGTGTATATTTTGTAGCCCTATACGTTAGGAGCGTAGAGCATGTAGAGCGTATTGTTGGGAGCTAGGTCTACGGGGTCGTAGGTTGGGAACGCCGTCATAGGACGCGGGAACGACAGCATTCGCTATTTTGGCGACAGACCAGACGGTAGCCACGGAGACGCTAGGCAAGAGGGCCTGGTTACGCAGATAGCTACGCAGATAACGTCACCGGATATGTCATTATAATACAGAGTACTATCATTCAGTATTGTATGCAGTGCTTTACGTCATTATAATAAAGAGTACATCATTATAATACAGAGTACTATCATTCATTATTGTATGCAGTGCTTTACGTCATTTTATCACATAACATGGGTTCTGGGAGTGCAATAAAGCCATGACTTATTTCTCGTAATACACTAGTGTATTACAGATGCAAATGAGGACCGAATCACTGTATTTGTAGACAGTAAAACATTTAATCCCAATTGTTTGCATGTCATATTTTACGGTACGTTCAGACGCCTTAATTATTTATCATTATTTGAAATCTTACTTCATAAAATGAATGTTAGTAACGTTAAATTTGGTTTAAAGTGTCGCATTATTTGTAGGGCGAACGCATTTACAGCCGCGTAACGTAGCGACGTTATGTAAACAACAAAACGACGTCATGATTTAAATTGCCGCCGTATATAAGGAAAATTGAAAACATTAAAGTGAAACTATCACGTCGTAGGTGTGTTATGTGATAAACAAAATCTTACATTCAGTCTAGCTCAAATGGAGGCCAAACCTAGACAAAATTGCAAAAGTTTTGTTTTCACTAGTTTTGATATCAGCTATATCTATATTTCCATCAGCCAAATGTTGCCTATTCAGAAAAGATGGGAACGTTTCTAAAAATGAAATCGTATTTTCCTCGATATTCAACTAATTTGATAAAACGGCCCATACGTGCATTAAAATGTGTACATACACTGTGTAATGTAGTTTTAGTAACGCAGATTGTTTGATGTTATACTTACTAGTAAGTATCATGTCCATTTGGCTTATAAAACTATATTTCATATAACAATTAATTTAATTTAGGGGGTACTATTACCCCACCCACTTTTGGTAAATTCAACACTTTTGTAAATGTTCAACTAAATCCTTTTTAAATCATAATACAGTTTATTTAACATAATTTATTCAAAATACAAAAGACCTGTAGGTCCATGAGATAACAGGTACAACACAATACATATATATACGCACGGCAATAAATGGCATCATATAATGTATTTATTTTGTCACATATCATTTTTTTGTCATACATTTTCTCCATTTCTCACTTACTAAGAAGTGTTTCAGTTCAAGATTCGTTCTCTTGGGAGAGTAAAAAAGTGTATATTTATATATACTTCAACATGTAATGCATGATTTTCTCAAATAGTCACTCATGCGAACGCTCAAAATTTGCCGGTAAAAGTCCGTGGCCACTAAATATATATAATTTCAATTAAATTTAAGATAATAATATGTAACTTAAATTAAATTTAAGATAATAGCAGAACTATTAAATATTAATAGCAGAGCTATTAAATATACGTCTGCTTAAGACAGCTGTCTATCCATTTTACGTGACCGCTAAAACAGGTTTGATTGCACATGTATTTTTTAATATCAACATATTTAATACTTATGAGTGTTAGTAGCAAACAATGGTTAACAAGAGCTATACTAATAGATTTGTTATACTATGATCAATTATGACATCCATAATACTGTACAAATGGTAATTACAAACACACGTAACCCTAGCAATCAAATGATTAGTTGATATTTTGCAAAAATAATACGAGTCGTGTCCTAAGAAAATGGCCTTGTGGCATTTATTCGCAATTTTCGTCATTTTGTCGTGACCCAGCGCATTATAGTACAGTTGTATATGCAAAATGACTGAACTTATAAATAATAGATCATCACAGTCAGGAATTGTACTTGATTTGCAATCATTCACAATAAGAATTACATGTGTAAACATATGGTTAATTAATTAGTAAATAATTGTAAAGGTATATTTCATATTGAGCTAATAATCACAAAACAAAATGTCAAGTACAAGAGTAACTTGCATTACATGTTCCAACCAATAGTATTTACAATTTTCATAGTTAAATGTTTCAGTCCTGAGCAACAATCTTCGACATCTGACAATTATTCTATTGAGCTAGAAAAACTAACACAACATTTGTCACTATTATGCACACTAAGAACATTGTACTACAAAAGTAGTACCTCAAATCATATACCGTTTTACACATTTCATTCATAGATATTTCTGTTTTTAGCTTAACACATTATCATCAATATCTAAATCTGACAACGCAATTGAGTTAGAACAACTAACACCACGACAATCACCACACCCAGGAGAGCACTCTAGTCCCTGTTTGCGACAGCTGCATCTTTTTGAGTCACAGTTGTTTCTGCAGTTGCAGCGGATTATTTTCAGTAGATCCTCTGGTGCAGGAGGAGGTAGACATGTTTTGATCGGAACAAGATGGTCATTTTGTATTTGCCATCCCCACTCACATGGATCCAAGGACTCATTGCCAATCCATGACTGAGTCTGTAAATAAATTCTAAGACTGTGGTTGGACGCTGCAGCCGATTTGGTGGTAACGTATGGACTTGTACGCATGACGTGCTTGACATGACTTTTGTGGCAACTTTTCGGAAACGTAGAACATCAAGACTTATATCCAATGATCCATCAAATATTTGGACAATGGCCTTTTCTCCACATTGAATTATTTCTTCTTTCGATGTTCTGGCCATGAACGCAATTGCGTTTTGTCTGAAATCCTTCTTCATACAAAGTAGTTTGAGAGTAGTTGCTTTCCCTATTCCATATATTCGTGATGTTGTATCGCATCCTGCCAATGCGTGTATGAATGGCAACAGGTAGCACACTTCATTTCCTAAAACGTCCTTGGTTTTATGAATATCGCATAACTTGTTTGATTTGATAGAAGTCCTTGTATCTGATCTGAAGTATATCTTGTTTGTTCGTACGTTGGCATGGTAACATAGCAGAACTAGAAGATCAGTATCCTCCCCTACTACAATGACCTTGCTTTCCGTGGCATATTCAATGGCGGTTTGCACAATCAAACAATCAGCATCACTTTCAGCGTGGCGGACACATATTCCATTGTCGATGAGATAGTCACCAAAGATTTGAATGAAACTTTGCTTGTTTTCCATGTTTCTAAGAAATGTGTCTTTGATCGACTTAAATGGTGTATCGAGACTGAATACAACTTTCGTTCCAATTCCACATTTTGCTCTTCTAATGTGAGCAATATCCTTTGTCGTGGCTCCTGTGGCATATCCATCAAACACAACAACTGTATGTGTGTACTTCTGCTTTAGATAGTCCAAATACTGTCCACATATTGTTCTAAATGTTCCATCCTTCTTCCATGGTATTTTTTGCAGGAGAGACCCACCATCTATGACATGTACGGCATCTACTGTATTACCAAGGTCATCGTCGTTTGGATTACAATCGCCCTTTTTCCATATAGACTCAGCAAGCAAATACTTCTGTACCTCTCTGAGAAGGCCAGTGCTATCAAATAGCGATGATGGAACACTACATGGTTCATACTTGAAAATATCAGCAATGTTATCCGCATCTGTTGTTAGTCGCTGGAAGAGTAACTGTGGATTAATCGACACCGTTTCTCCTGCAACCCTTATTGAAGTTTTGTCATTGAGTGTGACAACTTGTTTCGAACGTTTAAACGTGTACTCATCTAGTGATTTTCCTATCATGCCTTGGATCATACCCTCTCCAATTGTCTTTGCTTCATCAGCGTTTACTTTTTGTTCAGCTGTAACGCCGGTCTCGATATTTCGGAGGCTTGTATTAGAGTTCTCAAATGGATTGTGGTTTTGAAGGAATCCAAGAAATTCAAGTACATCGTTTTCGTCCCTTGTTGTTCTAGCTTTACTTTCCTCTTTCTGTTGTTCACTCGTTTTGTAATTGATTGCGGTGAAATGATATATAGGGTCCTATAGAAACCACAGCATCCGAACGCAATGGCATCGTAGGTCCGCACTGTATTGCAAACAAGAATTTGAAACTACAATGAAAGAGACAAAACAAACAACAGAAAGGGTGGTGAAGACAGGGTTACCGACTTGGAATGGTCAGTAGGCAATAAGACCTACTGGCTAGCTTGAATCGATTTTATATGCGCACAATCCTCGCTATTATCCTGTCTTCAGCGCCCAAATAGACAAGACAGTGTAAACGAAACTACATCCCATCAAAAGGAATTGTCTAACAATAAAGTCCACATCCAGAGAAACTAACTTAAGATACACATACAAAATAATAAACACCTCAGGATGTATCCAGAATCGTACTGAACAACCATAGTAGTTGCAGCTAAAGAGAAAACCAATCTAGGGTACGACCAGAAAACCCGAGGGACGTCTTGCATGGCAGCGTTCATCTCAGCAATCGCAGGCATAGATAGCAACCAGATCGATTGCTAGATCAGTCGATAGCGAATGGTCAGAGTCCTCTGTGTCTCTGTCATACCTCTTTCCCTTGTCAGGCCACCATATGTTTTCAATGATCTCATCAGCACTTGTTCGATTGCTAGATAAGTCGATAAGCCTGCCCAATAATTATCGGTCCTTCTGATGACATGATTTACTTCTAAAAATCCCTTTTGTATCTCAGGATGTGTCTCTTCTAACTGAATCATGCTTTGGAGATATATGTATGCTGATTTTAGGTATAGCGAATGTCCAGAGGCAGCGAAATATGGGAGCATCGCTTTAACAGCTTGCAAGTGGTGGTTCCAATTGCCAACTCGTTCTGCTCTGATGAACTTCTGTAAAATGCAAATCATGTCCATATATTGAAGCCAGAGACCTGCTGTGCGATTTGTAGTTGATATATTTTCCTTCGTTTGAGAGATCTTGACAGACAATTCATTAAGTGTGGAATTTTGACATTTTTCGTCTTTAGTGATGCAATCTTGTTTGAGATCATCGAACATCTTACCAAACTTGCTGGAATATAACTATCTTGGTTGTCTTCGTTCTGTTCTGGTTCCATGACCGAAGTTGCTGGAATTTCACTGACTTGGTCGTCTTCTTTTTGTTCCGTATCCAAGTGTTCGGGTCTCTGTTGTTTCACCAAAAGATCATGGTCAAGAGTTTCTTTCATTAACAGATCATGCAAAGCAGTGTCGACAAGAAAATGACCCCTGATCGCCCTCGAGACTGCTTTTCCAGTTAGCATGTGCGATACAGCATTCGGAGCATACACAGTTTCAAACAGTTCTTGTAGTCCAGAACCTCCCATTATATGACCAATTGCCCCAAAGAAAACTCATCTCAGTATGAAATCCACCTAGTCGTAAAACTATGTTTTTCAGCCAAGCAGACTCTTGTTGGGAGTGAACTATGTAGCTCGCCTTTTGAAACAAGGGCTGGTCAAATGTCAGCACTGGAGTGACATGATACCTTCTGGATAGGTCACACACAAAGTTCATGTTGGTGTAAATGCAGGTCAAATCACTTGGACTCATGTCGATTATAGGCAGGAATGAAATGCTTGATTTTCCAGGGTGATGGGCTTGCGATTGTTTGTCAAATAGCTGCTTAAATCCCGACCATGATGTTCTAGATGGTACCAATGGCCAGATGACTTTGAAGAACATGACAAACTTTGTGTCTGTGGCTTCGTTTTCGTTCTGCAAATCCAGATTCTTGAACGTGATTGGTACAATGTCAATATCGTGATGTTTGAAGAATTTTATGTGTATTTTTCCGATTGTAGAAATCTCCTCAAGAGTAATGTCCTGTCTTGGAATGGGGACTTGAATTGTGGAACCAGGCGTTGTGCACGCTATCATTCCCATTCCGTGGAATGTATTATGGCCATCAAGAGTTCGAACATTGTGGTCTACGTTATCACCGACAAATTTTATCACCGACAAATTGCAGGAATTTTCCAGGGAAGAACGCGGGAATTGATGTATTCAGAACCGTGGTGGCATTCATCTCAAACTTTTGAACCTCCCAGTAGGAAGAACAAAATCCCAGATTATTTAGCGTATCAATGAGGAACCTAGAGCCAAAGTGGTGATGCAATTGTACTCCAAGACCAATCTGCAGTGGAACGATAAGACCTCATGGTCGACTATCCTGTATCATGGCCTGACCAACGGCTCCAATCTTGACACCGTTGTCCTTACTGGCGAATAATATATTCAGTAACAACTTCAAACTGTGTGGGACGTACTCCAAATTCTCCTCAAGAGATGCTACTGATGCAAACGATGGGTAGAATGTTTTAGATGAATTGATAGAACCAATATCAGTCTTTATAAGTTTGGCAGCCGTTGATATAATTCTTTTCTTTTCATTCTCTTCGGTACATTCCTGTTTGTTTCTGGAAAAACTGTGTATAATTGATGAAGCTGTTTCTTTCAATTTTATTATGTCAACTTTTCCTTCAAGCGAACTTATAGTAATTGAATTGCCAAAGTATTTTATTAATTTCCTTTTCATATGTTTAGCAGAATAAGCTTTTTCACCACACGTTTCTTCCATCACTTTAACTAGATCCTGTACTGATACTACCTCCTCTACGTGGTCTTCTATATACGCTATCACATGCTGAAAGCCTACTATAACTTCACTATTGTTAGGTCGTCCGACTGGACTTAGTTTAAGAATTGACTCACAGCCCTGGAATGATTTTGGAATCAGACGTCCTGTTCTAAAGTTTACGTTACAAATTTGGTGATAGACGGCTTCAGCAGCTGGTATGTCTAACACAGATGACAGTCTGCTGGATACAGTAAGTGCGCATTCTTCGTTGTTTTCTGTACATTTTTTCCAAATTGTTTCCTGAAAATCAAAACTACGTACAGGATAAACATCGTATCCACGTTTTCTATTATGAGAAATGTTCGCATCTCTTGCACAAAACATACATTTATTGTTAAAATCAAAAGAATCGGTGGATCTTAGTGAACGAGGAATGCTATTTTTTTCATCAGTGTTTGTTTGAATGTTCCTAAGATGTATGTATTCCCTGCGACACTCTGTGTGGATAACTTGTCCTGGTACGGTTCTGATGTCCGAGTTCCTGGCCACACTTGCTATATTAATCCTGTCACGTCCTTTTCCCTCAGTTCTACCACAGGCAAGGTTCCATTCAGCGACTGTTTACAGATAGCACACTCATCCATCTGAAATTAAACATGATGTTATATGTAGATGGATAGATGCATTTTGCTTATTTGATATTTTCCATTTAAATTAGAATAACAGACCACTGACAAATGTAAATGCATGACAAACAGTATAGGCACATTGCTGTTTCTGGAAATATTAGGGTAGGCATATCCACATATGATATATTTATAACTTCGTTGCATTAGCATGTTATAATGTTAATATAATAATTAACTAGAAATGGATATCATTTGATACATGTTTTTTGCTGTACGCATACCTTTGAACGTTCCATTAGTCGCGATGCCAGTGCCAACCATGCATACAATCCGCAAGCCAAGTCGCCCGTTAGCTGAAACACATAACACAATATTAAGTTTTGTCCTTGTACCTCCATTCATAATGAAGTGCTTCATTTGTAATACCAGTAAGTATCAATTTGGTTTAATTTAAGACTCGGACTACATTAATAAATATGTTTTCTGTTGTCTGCACATGCATTGTATGCTAATGAAATTTATACACTATATAGCCGATGTATACTTTTTCTCAGACTCACCTCATCAAAGTGTCACATGATCACAGCTTTAAGTTTTGTAGACTGTGTTGACCAGACTTTCGTTCTGAGCGACACTGAAAAAATAAAGATTACAATGTACATTCAAAATAAACATATACGTATTTAAACTGTTCAAGTTTGGAATAATAAACAATTTAAATATTCTGCATAATGAGATTTCTTGTTTAAAATATTAATTAAAAAAAGGCAATTGTTTATAATTATCAATAAAAGACCAAAATGATTTTTTAAAATAAATACATATCATTCGCAAATGAAACAGAAATGGCCCCGACATCGATTCCATAGTTGAAAAAAAAAATCGAGCGGGACCCACCTTAGATGTTGTGTTTTATTAAAAAGAATTGCGATTAAACGGCTTCAAATAGTCTATATTAGTTTTGTAAAACAATCGCATTTAATACAAAGTAAACTCTCAAGAAGGGTTCAAAAATGTTTTGTTACAGTAGATCGTGTGTAGATTCTCAATGGCATCTCGTTGCAAACAACATATCTAAACAACATGTCTGACGTTTAGTAATTCCGCTAATACCGGCTTTTCCATGTTTAGATGCAATAAATCCACCTTTTCATACTTATATATTACATTAATATTTCAAAACAAAACTTACCTTCGTTATAATCCTACATTTTGATCGTTGTTTACATGTTACGGAAATGCGAATTCTCAAATTATAACGCGCCAAACGTCACTTTTTAGGGTGACGTCATTGGAAAATCACCGGTATAGTGGCGCATTTGGGCCATAACAATTTGTACAGAAAATGCAATTTTTAAGAGCGTTTTACACGAATTTGCCTGGATGGAAATAATGCAACTTTGGTGTACCTTTTAATGTATATGTCTACTATCGCATACAGTAGTAGTAATACAAAAACTTTTGCAACTATGTCTACCCAAAAAATTAGACTGATCAGCCTAACTGTGTATTATTGACTTTAAAAATAAACTCGTGAATAAAAAGATAGGATACTCGGTAAGAGCCTCGTATCCTATCATTTTATCAAACTCGTTTATTAAAATCAATAATAACAGTAACTCATGTATCCTCTATATAATACAGAGTACGTCATTATAATACAGAGTACTATCATTCAGTATTATATGCAGTGCTTTACGTCATTATAATACAGAGTACTATCATTCAGTATTGTATGTAGTGCTTTACGTCATTATAATACAGAGTACGTCATTATAATACAGAGTACTATCATTCAGTATTGTATGCAGTACTTTACGTCATTATAATACAGAGTACTATCATTCAGTATTCGGTATGCAGTGCTTTACGTCATTATAATACAGAGTACTATCATTCAGTATTGTATGCAGTGTTTTACGTCATTATAATACAGAGTACGTCATTATAATACAGAGGACTATCATTCAGTATTGTATGCAGTGTTTTACGTCATTATAATACAGAGTACTATCATTCAGTATTGTATGCAGTGCTTTACGTCATTATAATACAGAGTACATCATTATAATACAGAGTACTATCATTCAGTATTGTATAATGCAGTGCTTTACGTCATTTTATCACATAATATGGCTTCTGGGAGTGCAATAAAGCCATGACTTATTTCTCGTAATACACTAGTGTATTACAGATGCAAATGAGGACCGAATCACTGTGTTTGTAGAAAGTAAAATATTTAATCCCAATTGTTTGCATGGTATATCTTACGTACGTTAAGACGCCTTAATTATTTGAAATCTTACTTCATAAAATGAACGTTAGTAACGTTAAATTTGGTTTAAAGTGTCGCATTATTTGGAGGCGAACGCATTTACAGCCGCGTTACGTAGCGACGTTATGTAAACAACAAAACGACGTCATGATTTGTCTTATATTACCTATTGCCGCCGTATATAAGGAAAATTGACAAAATTAAAGTGAAACTATCACGTCGTAGGTGTGTTATGTGATAAACAGAATCTTACATTCGTGACTGTGTATTATTGACTTTAATAAACTCGTGAATAAAAAGATAGGAAACTCGGCAAGAGCCTCTTATCCTATTATTTTATCAAACTCGTTTATTAAAATCAATAATAACAGTAACTCATGTAAGATCCTCTATATAATACAGAGTACGTCATTATAATACAGAGTTCTATCATTCAGTATTGTATGCAGTGCTTTACGTCATTATAATACAGAGTACTATCATTCAGTATTGTATGCAGTGCTTTACGTCATTATAATATACAGAGTACTATCATTCAGTATTGTATGCAGTGCTTTACGTCATTATAATACAGAGTACTATCATTCAGTATTGCATGCAGTGCTTTACGTCATTATAATACAGAGTACTATCATTCAGTATTGCATGCAGTGCTTTGCGTCATTATAATACAGAGTACTATCATTCAGTATTGCATGCAGTACTTTGCGTCATTATAATACAGAGTGCTATCATTCAGTATTGCATGCAGTACTTTGCGTCATTATAATACAGAGTACTATCATTCAGTATTGCATGCAGTACTTTGCGTCATTATAATACAGAGTACTATCATTCAGTATTGCATGCAGTACTTTACGTCATTATAATACAGAGTACTATCATTCAGTATTGTATGCAGTGCTTTACGTCATTATAATACAGAGTACTATTATTACTAACATTCATCCTCTATTTCAGTTAGCATATTTTAAATAATAGACATTTAATCTAATTATTACAGATTTTATCCAAATCTTTAAACAGCGTATCAAAGATTGTTCCACAGGTACAACACTGACAACCAAAAGTTAACGAATCTTCAAAATCAAAGCATGTACTGTATAATTATATATATTTCAAGTCTCTCCCAACAGTAGTAGAAAAACATATTTCTAATAGATACGCCAAAAACTCTAGCAAATGTTAGAGGTTCTAGTCCAACCTTAATTGAGAAGGGGAGACATCAAAACATTGATATAAGAGAATTGCTTTTGTCAATATTTTCCTTAAAGCGCAATGTTTATGTTGTTAAAGATGAGATATTTTCTTAGTATGCCCAATATAAGACGATTTATGTGTGTAACGAACTGTTTCTTTACAATTGTTTTATTCTGATCTATTCTGAAAAGTAGAGATACAATTATTTAAATAGATTACAAAGATACTTTGTTACAGAACTTTCTTTCAGAAGTTCATAATTTTCAAAAATGAGTAAGTATGTACTGTAAATGTGTATTTGTAGATCTACAAGTATGTTCTTTAAACATATACGTGGCGTAAGTATATATAGTAAATAGTCCACTATCACAATTACCCGTATAAGGGACAATAATTGTAAATGAACATACTTCGCATGTCACTTAATAAATAGTGATGTTTTATTTTGTATTTCGTGTCACAGACCCGATATTACCTAATACAATTTCTTGTTTCTTGTATCTTGTCATATGAGCAACGAATTGAGTTGGGAAATACTAGTGTGTCAAGACTATTTCGTGGTAAAAACGGCTGTGTGCTAGATGAAGAGCAATACTTTTGTAATAATCTAATGGCAATGTAGGTGTTACTGAGTTGTTTCCCTTATTTCAATAAACTATGACCGCATTGGCCGAATAGACCTGGAAGCAAGAAACAAGCTTGATACGAGTACGACAAAATTGCCTCTCCAAAAGGCGTGACACTCATCTTCCGCGCCAATGAGTGTAAAGTGTCTTTAATGCATATCATTTCCCGCGACAATGAATATGGCATGGTCCGCACCAGAGATCATTTCCCACGACAATAAATATAGTATGGCATGTTCCACGCCAGAGATATTGCATATCATTTCTCCCGACAATGAGTGTGTTAAAGCATTTTACGCGCCAGAGATATTGCATATCATTTCTCGCGACAATGAGCGTAATATGGCATTTTACGCGCCAGAGATATTGCATATAATTTCTCGCGACAATGAGCGTAATATGGCATTTTTCGTGCCAGAGAAATTCCCGAGTGAGAAAGATTCGGGCTTCATTTTATGCTCAGCCTCACCTGATAAACTGGATGAGATCAGGCACTAAACATGGTATTCTCTATATATTATACCTCATTTGCATATTCCACTCTTTGTTTAATGTGACATCATCCGGTCCATAAAGTTGCTTATTACATGTGTAACAAAAACGGCCTGTTTTTCGTGTAATACTGGCATTGTCTCTGCGGTCATATTAGATAAGCGCGTGAAACGGCGGGCCAAAAATCCATATGAAGGGCCAAAAAACCCATATGGCGGGCCGAAAATCCATATTAAATCTAGACTGCGTTACATCCATTTAGCATTAAATTGTAGATATATTTTTAATAATCGACCACGAACCAGTCATATCGTGCATCGGCACGTGCATCCAACGACAACTGCGACGGTTGAAAATGGCAGCCAGAATGCTCGCTACCCTAAGTACATGCAGGAGATTGTTAGTAGCCGAACAAAGACGAGGACGGACATTAAATAATCACCCTACTATACTGTATGACGTGGAAAAAAAAATGTGACTGGCTCGGAGATGTTGAAAATATTGTTGGCGATTGTGTGATAGATTTAACCTATTAAATTATACAGTACATGTACAGTATCAGCTCGTTGTTTTTGATCGAAATGTCTTCAACAACCTACTATAATATATACTGTTTAGGGACCAGTTTCCGTCCAAGCCCAGTTTCCGTCATTCTCATTTAAAAACTGATTTTTACAATGCAAATTTACTTATCGACAGACGTTTACTCAGTAGTACTGACGACTGGAAACAAGAAAAAAACAAAAAGTAAAGAAGCGGTACAAACGAAAGTGGCCCCCGACCAGTAGATATACTGCCGTTCGGGTCACAATTACATTTTAAATAAAAGTCATCCAGGAAACAATACATACTGTACAGTACTGTACTGTACCGTATGTGAAATAAAATATAATCTCCTGCTTTTTTATCCTTAAATTATATTTGCGAAACCAAATGCCATTTGAAATTTCCTTTCTTCTACAAGCTCAAACGTAAACACAAAAAAACTGACAAAGTCAATGACGTGAATAAAACGTCACTGGCAAACAACGTCACCATTATGACGATTACGTCAGAAATGTTTCTGTGTAGTTTTAATCGGCTGGGGCGAAACAAGGTACCGAATTGCCGATTTCAAATGGCTCTTCCTATTATTGCAATATATTAACGTCATATGTTTATTTTATTCTTGTAAATAAATAAAAATGGATCTAAATAAAAAGTCATATTTTAAAAAAAAAATACACAAGTAGATAAAAGGTATTTAAAATGACTTTGCGCATTTTAGATCTAGAAATGTATCCAAAATAATAGTGTTTTGGTTACACATGTAATAAACAGGTCATTAACTGGGGTAGGTGTGCCTCTTTGTGACATTGGCCATCGACAGCCATATGAGGCCCTCGAGTTAAAGCTCTCGGGCCTCATATGGCTATCTCGAGCCAATATCACAAAGAGGCACACCTACCCAGTAAATAACCTATAATTATTACATGTGTTACTATATATAGTAACAAAAACGGCCTGTTTTTCGTATAATACAGGCATTGTCTCTGCGGTCATATTAGATAAGCGCGTGAAACGGCGGGCCAAAAATCCATATGAAGGGCCAAAAAACCCATATGGCGGGCCGAAAATCCATATTAAATCTAGACTGCGTTACATACTTTAGCATTAAATTGTAGATATATTTTTAATAATCGACCACGAACCAGTCATATCGTGCATCGGCACGTGCATCCAACGACAATTGCGACGGTTGAAAATGGCAGCCAGAATACTCGCTACCCTCTGAGTACACGCAGGAGATCGTTAGTAGCCGAACAAAGATCAGGATGGACATTAATAATGAAATTGTGAAAAAAACAAGAACGACTCGGTCTAAATCACCCTACAATATGACGTGAAAAAAAATGTGTGACTGGCTCGGAGATGTTGAAAATTTTGCCGATTTTGTGATAGATTTAACCTATTAAATTATACAGTACATGTTCATTTATATCAAATCGTAGTTTTTGATCGAAATGTCTTCAACAACCTATTATAATATATACTGTTTAGGGACCAGTTTCCGTCCAAGCCCAGTTTCCGTCATTCTCATTTAAAAACTGTTTTGCTAACGCGATGTTACTTATCGACAGACGTTTAGCACAGACGATTGGAAACAAGAAACAACCAAAAAGTTAAGAAGCAGTACAAAAACGAAAGTGGCCCCCGCCCAGTATACTGCCGTTCGCGTCTCAATTACATTTGAAATAAAAGTCATGCAGGAAACAATACTGTACAGTACAGGGGTCCGTTTCAATAAGCAACTTACGTTTACGCAAATATTCTAACTTAAGTATTTGCGTACGCAAAAATGATGATCTTGCGTAAGTGCGTTTCAATAAAACCAACGTACGCAAAATCGTAAGTTACGCAAAAAAACTGACGTAAGTTTTTGCGTAAGTACTCTCTAGCGTCGAAGGTAAGTACAATTGGCGCGCACAGCTGTCAAATCCGCACCCGCGAGCCCGGATGTGATGACAGACGATGCCAGACGACAAGATGACAGCCGCAAGAAAGGCCAATTGGACTGACGATCAGACGAACGCGTTGATTGACGGGTACGTCGAGAATGCCAAATTGTTGAACGCGAGTTTTAGTTCTGCCGTAACAGCCAAACAAAAAAACAAAACATGGCTGGACATTTTAGAAAGGTATGTATTTAATAGATCAATATATAATAGGCGCTGAACAATGAACTATACTTTTTCCTGTTTATTTATCTGTGTTTAATAAATGCATTCTGCTACGACTATATAAACGAACCATTTTATGTTCAGTTATTCAAAGCATACAGTGAAGATATAGAACACAACACAACTCAAGATCTACATGTTTTCAGAGTTATCTCCCATTTACGTTTCTCCGCCATTTATTGATGGATGCAAAACTGACCGAGATGACCATGTTTATTGTGTGCAGTGGACATATTTAGAGTCTACATTTTGGCGAACGAACTACAAAGGGCCATGTTTTATTTTTATTTTGTATCTTGAAGACTACCAGAAGATTAATCCGAGCTTTCCCTAACCAGTCTTTTTTTACGGTTGTGATATTTCATCTGGCTTTGTAAGTTTGTACTAGTTAGAAACTAAGAAAGCCACAAATAAAACAGAATAAAAATAAAGACTTTTACGTTCAGAGAAAGCTCGGATTACCAGAAGATGGTAGATTGGTAGAACATGTTTTCTGTGACAATGAATTAAATGTAGTTTTAAATTAAAGAGTCATTATACTTGGCAGAATACACTCTAATACATGTATACCCAAATTGCTACATGTCAGTGCAAATTATGCCCAGGCCAGCCTTAGCAAAATTATTGTTGGTGTGCAGTACTCTGACCAAACATGTGGTTTTTTGCATACTGGATAAGGTTACCAACGTTTTACATCGGGGATAAAAAGAATTAACTTACACATGTATGGGGAAAGATAAAAATCACAAGCTTGTGAAGTAGGTAGGTTGCTGATTTTTTTTTATTAGAATCATAGACCTAGATTTATATGATGACTGATCCATGATAGAATCTACCGGACTGGATCGCGAGAGAATATTGGCACTAGTGATGGACAATCGGTTGAAATTTACAATCAATCGTCGGTTACAATCGGTTAGATGTAACTGATCAATCATCGGTTATAATCGGTTAGTCAATATGAAGGATAACATGAGTATGATAATCTGAGTTTGAGGCCTTGAACTTAGAATTATTTCTGACTAAGCATGTATTCTTTCCTGTCTTGTGTATTATGTCATTGCCATTTCATCATCAAAATAATGCTAACTGATATAAATATGTTTATTTGTTTATATGTTCATTTTCACAAGTGTTGTCTCCTGGAAAATCATGTTTATTTTTATTTCAAACATTAATTAAGTGCATTTTTACATTCCACCGATGATCGATTATAGACTTTCATAATCGATCATCATAATCTGATGCCAAAGTAACTGATGATCGGTTACAATCGATTATTCGGTACATTACTAATTGGCAAAGTGGAGAAAAAAAATGCGACCATGAGTATGAGTCGGTCTGAGCACTGCAAACCAACAATTTTTTAAGGATGACCTGAGAGCGTCTTTCAATATACCTGTACCCGGTTACACAACATTTATTGTAGTGGGTAAAACGTGTTCCTTGTTTCAAATTATTCAATGTTCCATTTTGTTTCTTTAAATGCTAAATGTCTTAAAAAAATGTTTTATGAAGGGTCAACAGCAAAGGCATCCAACAGAGAACCGTTGATGATGCAAAAAAAAAGATGTCTGACCTAAAGGTTGGAATTAAAAAAAAGGAGCGGGAAAGGAGACGTGATGCCGAGCGAACAGGTGGTGGACCTGCACCATTCGAGCTGAAGTCCAGTGAAGAAAAGGTTGTTGTTAATTCCAAGTAATATTAGAGAAACTAACCTGCCAAATAACAGCAAAATTACACTACAAAACAGTTTATAAAAACTATGTCAGGTCATACAATAAAGTATATGTACTGATTAAAAGTATATGTTGTAAAATTCGGCTGTTGTTGGCGGGATAGTGACTAAATAATGCGGCTTCTTTTGTTTGCAGTTATGAAGTTAATTATTATTCCGGAGAAACTGTATAAGCTGCCAGATTTATATTTTGCACAAATTAAATACCTTTCCTAACCAGTCTACAAGGTATTGAGTGCATATTAGACACTGTACATCAGTAACTCTGGCTCTAACATGGATGTATTACGTATACATGTACACTTACATACATGTACATATGTGACTAGTGTTGAGAGGTTGCGATGGTTGCGATTGTGAAACAGTTAATAATTTACAATATGTCAATTTCATGTTTTTTACCCTTTGAAAATTAAAAATAACATACACGTTAAAAAAATAATTTAAAATATCAATGCCAAAATTTATAACATGCTATTTTTGTTTTCAACTCCATACCAACTGTTGCTGACTGTTTTTTTTTACCCATTGATTGTCACCAGATATTCGTCTATACTTCATATTTTAAGTGATAGAGGGTTGGAGGCAGACCACCAGTTTAGTCTTGGGTATACCTTCAGAATCGTCACATTCTCCCAAGTCGAGCTCCCAGTGGGATTTGGTGAGAGGCGAGAATTTTGCAGAATTGCAGTGTCTATATCATCTTGACCATCATCTTGACCATGGAGGTGCTAGGTTATATTGATGCAGCAACAGCAACCTCAGAGAGAGATGATATAAATGAAGTTTCCCCATCAGACATGTCACCAACTAGTGGAATCGGTGTAACCTGTCAGTGTTTGCAATTTCTCCAGTGATCTGCAGAGATTGCTTATTCTGAACAAATCCTTAAGACAGGTCACGATTGCATATAGCCGTCTTACCTGTAAAAGGCAAAATATTAAATAAAATGCCATAACTGTTGTTTTTAATCCGAAATGGCTGCCTGGTTTTCAAACATGATGATGAAGTGTCTTAAGTAAACGCTACTTGAACTCGATTGGGGACTGGGATATTGCAAACAATCACATTGTGTTTTGTTTCATCCCATATATGTCCTGATACTCTTGGCAATGATAGTAGCTTTATTTATTGATTGGCATTTTATCTCTTAGTTCTACTACTCAAAAATTCATTCATGACCATAGGTTTAATATTTTGCCAAGTTATGAGCTAGGTCAGGTTCCATAAACTAAGTTAAAGTTTAATGAAAAGGGGCAAAAGTATGCTAAAATAAAATTCTGAGTTACAGGACATGTACATGTCAATATTTGCTTAGGTTATGAAATGAGGCAAATGATGAATGTCGAAATGAAAAGTCGAGTTATTGTGTAACTACATTCCTTCAGAAGATGTGTGTAAAGTTCCATAAGAATCGGTCAGTTATGGCCAAGGTTATGTTGCAGGTATTACATGTATATATTTAGTTTTTTTTATACATTTAAAATGTCCACCTTACATAAACAGTTATATTTAACAGCTGGATATGTAAAACCATGTTAAGGAATTGTTAGTATTCTTATATGTAAAATTATCCTTTACTTACAGGTTTTATCAGTTATTTCTGAGGTTGTGTTAGGAGGAATTCCCAATGGAATAGACACCATGAAGAAACGATGTGGTATGTATGATGTGTCTTTCCAGCTAAATTTTGTAAACGGGACGCACACGATACTGCTCCCCAACACATAATAGGACATAAATGTGTTAAAAGAACTTTCTCCCTTTATATTTAAAATGCATACGTATAAACATTGTAATATTTATAATGTTTGAGACCCAATGTATTTATTACAACTACAGTGAAACCTGTCTCAGTGCCACCTATTTTAAGCAGACACATTGTCATTGTCAATATCCGTTTTGCCCAATTTCTAAACAAAACAAAATGCATTCAGCAACCACAGTTCTGTCTTTAAGAGGTCATTTTTCTCCTTTCTTAAGACAGGACTGAGTATGCAATTACTGTTATTTTCATTTCGTATTCACCTGTATAAACGCCCCCCACCACCACTACACTAATGAAACTTCATTGATACATTGCCCTACATGTAGGTGCAATTGCCATTGTTAAAAGGAAGAACCCTATTGTTTTGGGGTTCATCTGGGCAAAGGTAAAGGTCAACAAGCCCTTTTAAAGTGTAATACCCACCAACATGAAGCTTTTCTTTTGTTAGACAAAGGTCAAGGTCATGTTGGCCTCACACCTAGGTCATGCTTTTAACATAATAACCATAATAACCCAGTCAGAGTGATTTGTAAAAGCCATGGGCTTGTTTCACAATCGTAAAAAAATAGGTTTAACCTAAACTAACATAATAACTTTAAGGAAACGGGAGTACAATCTTGTTTTAATTAGAGGAAATGTTTATCTATCACTTCAGATATCACAAACAGTAACGAGGCAAGCACTGGTGAAGGTAACTGTCGTAATATATTAATACTATAATAGATTTATCCTTGGTCGTAGCTACATCATTGTTTTTACATTGGTATTTTAAGCCATTTCTCATCACATCAGTTAAGTTACAAATGAAAGCCAGTTTTAATGTTTGAGGAAGAGCCAGCCCCAGCTATTTGAACAGAGTTACTGTCATTTCATAAGTCCCTGGCAAACTAGCAGAGTAGCTTGCATACAGTCAGGGTGTCCGGTGGGATAAGAACCAATACTAGAGGCTAATTAATTAGTGTAATAATAAACCATTTTGTGAGATAGGTCTTCTCAAAAACATGCCTTCGACAGCATGGAATGTTATCAAGTCTTACAAAATGTTTAACTTTTTTCAGGAACAAATGTTGAACTAAACATTTAGCCGACTCACTGGTTTATATATGGGAATTTAAAGTCATGTCCTGTTAAATGAATACATTGCATTAAACCATAGGCTTAATAAATCCATTATTGTTTTTTTGATTGAAACATTTATGCACATACTTTTTGCAGAGTCGTCCACTGCTGCCCTTCCTGATGAAAGTTCAGAAGGTAATTTTATACTATTGCAAATAAACCACTTGTATGACACACAAAGTTTAGAAGGTATACTGTATTTGTATGATGTTTATGTCATTTTCAACACATGTCGGGTTATATATGATGGTCGATATTTTTGTGGTGGAAGCAGACCACCTACTTTTCCTGGGTAGAACCAGTACTGTACATCTCCCAACATCCGTAAGAATCGACACTTCCTCAAAAGTCAAGCTCCCATTGGGATTCGAACCCACAGCCATGAGAGGCGAGAAAGTTTACAACGCAGCATCGTTAACCACTCGGCCACGGAGATCTACACTGGTTTCACCTTGTGCGTCGTCTGTCCGCCTGTATACACAACATTCTCCGCTTTGTAACTCCTCTCCCCCTGATACAAAAAATCTCAGGACATTTCATGATTCTGTGATTTCTAGTTTTATCAATTGTTTTTTTAGATTCTTCAGAGGATGATCAGCTCTCCAAAAGTAATAGCAGTCACTCCGATGGTAATAACATTCAGACAAAGTGTAATAAATTGACTTATTTATAGAAAATGTTGGAACTATTTCAACAAGAAGTCAGAAGATACAGTAACATTTTATTATTTATTTTGACAGCACTTTAAAACAAAGTCAAAGGATAGCAATAACCTAAATATGTGTTAATATTTAAATAATCATGAATCATGCAATCACCTTTCTTCAGTTCATTGTACAATAATCAAAATTAAAGAAGTAATACTTTTAAACAGTACTTTTCTTTCTTACGATATTGTATGACCACTGTAGCTGACATGTCATAAAGCATACATTATTCATCCTTAACTTTTAGGTATGGTAAATTCTAGAGGCACCGCTTTCACATACAATCAGGGCATCCCGACTTCTAGTAATAGCAGAAAGAAAGGTACACACGTTTAAACATCTTTTCCATGACATTTTATTTGCGTCCATAATAATCAGAGGTTGATCAGGGTTTACAATGTGCAGCTGCTCAAGAGTCATTCCCCCAAAACACCCATTTTAAAGTCAGAATATGCTTATTGTTAACCTTAACAGAGATGATAGACTTTGTGTCAAGTATTTGTGTATAATATTACCATCAAATTTGCAATAAATCCTCCGATGTACCCAGCCGTTAATAGAAACAGCTGATTAGAAAGGTACGCTTCGTTAAAAAGGCACGCTGTCTTTTTAACTCTTGTGTTTTCATAAACTTTACCTGTGCTATAAATAATCCATTTGTATCTGCACTTCCTGTGTTGTGCTTGGCATCAGCGCAGCGTGTAGGGGATACAGCGTAATTAGCGTAATTAGTACACAAATATTTATTCGGCATAGTGTACAATTTAATTTTATTCAGTTTATTTGTTAGTGTAATTGTCTAAGTTGTAAAGCTTCCGAGTGCTTCGTCACTGTTTCAGTTTATGTGTTAATAAGCATATTCTGCCTTTAACATAAATAGAATGGTCTAAACTCAAGTAAGAACAGTCCATTATATATATGTGGCAGGTTAAGGATTAATCTTTCTTTGTTTTTTGTTGGAGGCCCATTCTCCATATTTATCTTGATGTAAATGGAGGATGAGCCTGACATGTTCGTTCTGTTAGGCGACATATAACCTTTCATGTGTGTTGGTGTGCTGTTAAACCCAATCCAATTCAAAAAACTCATAATGATAAAGAATAAAGACATTAATATCATACTTGTGTGTGACCACTAAAGCTGACATGTCATAAAGCATAATTTATTCATTATTAACTTTTAGGTATGGTAAATTCTGGAGTCCGTACTCTCACATACAACGAGCGTGTCCCGAGGTCTGGCAGTAACAGAAAGAAAGGTATACACATTTTTAAACAGTTTTTATGGCATGTTTACATGCTTTATGGCATGTATGCCTGTTTGAAAAATAGGAACGTATTATGGTATGGAGTTGTCTGCTTGTCTGCTTTTATGTTCGTCCATAAACAATTACGTACTCCGGATGATAACTTTGAAACAATAACACCTACACTCAAGAAACTGAAAGAACTATGTATTTGTGTCCGACTTTATGTCTATGTGTAGATTTTTGAAGTTCTTCCCTATATCTCTATGTAAAACTGATCCAACAAGTGTCTCTAAGCTCCCAATACCAAGGTTTCTTATGAGAAAAAAAAACAAAACTAAAAACAAACCTATTTAACAAAATTAAAAAAACAAAAACTATTCAACAAATTTAACAAATTGAGCCCATCAACTAAGGTTTCATATGGAAAAAAATAATATATATGCCTCCAGTGAGATTTGAACCCACGACCCCTTGAGTTTGCAGTGTACATTACCAAATATTGAAAAAGGGCCACAACTCCGGTGTTACTAGTATGATCTGGCTGGTTCTCAAACTCGTTAGAGCTTTCATTGACATCAACAATCTGGCCAAGTTTGGAAAGATCGAATACAAAATGAAGACGCTAGAGTGTTCACACAAGGCTGAATATGGCATATTTCAATAATTCAAGGTAAAATAACTCTGGTGTTCCATGTCCGATATAGCTGGTTTTCGAACTTGTCCGAGCTTTCATTGATATAAACAATGTCTTACAGTTTGGTAAAGATCGAATGAAAAATGAAGGCTCTATCGTCTTAACAAGGCAAAATATAGCATTTTTAACTAAATCAAGGGCCATAGCTCCGCAGTTACTGGTCCGATCTGGCTGGTTTTCAAACTTGTCCGAGCTTTCACCAATATTAACAAGAGCAACATTTATGTGAAGTTTCATGAAAATCCGTCTAGCAGTTGCAGAGTAGTCGCTACAAGTTTTTACTACATAACTCTATGTAAACAAAGATGGCCGCTGGCAGCCATGTTTAATGTCGCACCAAAATGATTTTCGACATGGCCCAATATCATGTCATGCTGATCATCTTAGAAAAAGTCCAATATCAATATCACTTATAGTGTTCAAGAAGTAGTCGCTACAAACTTGTTTTTTAAAAACATATTTGTAGCTGTGGCGGCCGTCTTGGATTTCAACATGAATTTTTGATAGGATCAACTAAACCTCATGGGCAACATTTCTATAAAGTTTCATGAAAATCCATCCGGTAGTTTCAGAGGAGTAGTCGCTATATAAAATGTTTACGGACGGACACCGCACCAAGGCATACGCTCTGCTGATAAAAACATATAACCGAAAAGGTTGGCGACAGTTCTAGTTATTCAAGTTTTTAGAATATACTAACCCCAAAAGCAATAGGGTTCATCTTCCTACGAAGGGCAGTGTACCTTTTAAGTTTCATGAGTTTATTCTTTATATAGATCAAGATCATCAGACGGTTTATCTAAACCTCGAGACAGAAAAGCTAGAGATGGAAAAAGAAAAATTAGACATGGAGAGGGAAAAGATGAAAATTAAAAGAGAACGGCTTGAGATAGAGAAAGAAAATATTGCCTTGAAGAAAAGAAAACTTGAACTTGTTAGCGAACTTGTTGGTATTGTGAGGGAGAAAAGGATTCAAGCTATGACGGACGAAATATTAAATGGGAATGGTTTTTTTGAATGAATGTAATGTATTTATCACTGAGACATCTTTATAAATACCAGGGAGTAAGTATACAGGGAGGAGACTCGGGTTCATAAACGCTCTAGTTTATCGATTTATGTTGTCGCGCTAAAAACACCGCTATTTACTATTTTATCGATACAGGTAAGTCAATCGTAAAAGCATTACATTTGAAAAGATAAAATTTCAGCCAACATCTCAAAATAGGCAGTTTTTACAGGCTTTCTGTTATAACCAACATCACGAAATTACCTTCTTGACAAAGGACTTCTATTCACTTTTTGTTATTATTAATGCCTAATATAACTCGTACTTCGTATCTCGTTTGCAATAGCTATACAACGTCACCATTTTTCATCTTTGTTACACGGAACCGTCTGGTAAAATGTGCTTTTATACATGCAAACAAAATGGTCGGTGGCTCCTCCCTGTATACTTTACTCCCTGTAAATACCTGTGATAAAATCACAACATTCATATTCTGACTCCTTTTCTAGTATTAATCAAAGTGGGTCGACACGATGTTGGGATGGTGTTCAAATGGTTTGGTATAAATACCTAAAGCCCGGATGGTGTTCAAATAATTTTATATAGAGTCCTAAAGCCCCAAATATCCAAAACCCATTACTAAGTATACCTATTGATGTTGTTCAAATGGTTTGGTATAGAGTCCTAAAGCCCCAAATATCCAAAAACCATGTATAGTATACATATTGATGGGGTTCAAATGGTTTGGTATAGAGTCCTAAAGCCCCAAATATGCAAAACCCATGTATACTTAGTAACATGGGTTTTGGATATTTGGGGCTTTAGGACTCTATACCAAACCATTTGAACACATGGTTTGGTATAGAGTCCTAAAGTCCCAAATATCCAAAACCCATGTTCAAATGGTTTGGTATAGAGTCCTAAATCCCCAAATATCCAAAACCCATGTTCTGTATGGTTTGGTATAGAGTCCTAAAGCCCCAAATACTCAAAACCCATGTTCAAATGGTTTGGTATAGAGTCCTAAAGCCCCAAATATCCAAAACCCATGTTCAAATGGTTTGGTATCGAGTCCTAAAGCCCCAAATATCCAAAACCCATGTATACTTAGTAACATGGGTTTTGGATATTTGGGACTTTAGGACTCTATACCAAACCATTTGAACACCAAAATATATACTTAGTAACATAGGTTTTGGATATTTGGGGCTTTAGGACTCTATACAAAACCACTTGAACCCCAAATCAATATGTATACTTAGTAATATGCGTTTCGGATATTTGGGGCTTTAGGACTCTATACCAAACCATTTGAACACCATCCCAACACCGTGCCGACCCCCTTTGGTATTAATGAATACAATTACAAATTCTTTATTACATAATGTAGATTTGTTGAAGAAACCTCAACGTGGAGTTAGTTCTGAAAATAACTGTATTATGTTAAATACCAAATTATTGACATATCAAATGACAATGTGATGTCATGTAAACTACGAATGCAACTACATTTAACAGCTTTAATAGTATGAATCGGATGTATATAAATGTATTGAAACACAAATGTATTGAAAACTATGCCCATTGTGATACAGTACTTATTAATAGAGAAACCTGATATTAAAGTGATTTTGCTTCTGTACAATCCTATTTTTGTCAAATGTGTTTAGATCGACTAAGCCGAAGGCTCAATGTGATCTATTGGCATCACTCTTTGTCCTTCCATCGTTCACTTTTGCTCAAATGACTTTTACTTAGAAACTGCTTGGTCAGTTGACCAAACTTCACATCGGTGAACCTTAGGTCAATGTTTTTAAATTTGTACATCGAAGATGGCCACTGTTACTAAAAATAGTCAAAACCTTAAAAATCTTCTTAAGAATCTCACAACAAATTTTGGTAATTTTTTTTTAGAAATGATCACCAATACTGGACTATCAATTTTATTCAAATGAAGTCCCTGGAGTCAAAAATGGCTGTGCCCCGGTGTCCAAAGTTTGTATATAGAGATTTTGCATATACTTATTTATCACAAAACGTCCCTTGTTTAGCATTGTCGAACATCCAATTAATATTCTATTGTATGACACACGTGTAATACAACCTGGAACGATTTTGATTGGTTGAGTTAAACCTGTAACACTGCGCAAGTTTTTTAACTGAAACTATTTTATTTATTACAAATTTACCCGATCTGAGTCATAAACTTATTATTTGTGACAGGTTATACAAATAATGCACGTTATACAAAACATTGTTGTTGGTTTGTTAAAAAGTTGGCGTAAACTGCTATTTTGTAAAAAGGTAAAACACGAACTCTTTTATACGCAACGTTACGACGTCACATATTTTATGATGTTTTGGCGCTAAAGTGTGTCTGACGTCGTGGCGGTTCTATGTCAATCTGAATTATTTTTTACTAATTTAATTGCAATGTTATGTGATAAAAAGGATCATAAACTCGTTCCCATTCCATATAAGACTTATGAAACTGGTTATGAATTATTTTTAATTTTAACTCGCCAAAAGGCTCGTTGAAATTAAAATAATTTATAACTTGTTTCATAAATCTTATATGAAATGGAAACTCATTTAAGATCCTCGGTATATATATAGGGAAAAACTTGAAAAATCTTCTCTGAAACCACAAGTCACACAGCTCTCATATACTACATGTCTCATCAGCTTATGGTCCTCTTCCAAATTTGTTCAAATGGTGACCATGAGGTCAAATCTGGCCCACCGCAGGGATGACAGTTTTACATAGTTATTTAGGAAAATATATAATCTTTTCTTAAACTACAAGAGTTAGCGGTCTAATATTGTGCATGAAGCATAAGCCTATGGTCCCCTACACTGTTCAAATGATGATCCCGGGGTCAAGTTTGGCCCCGTCCAGAGGGGTCACAGCTTTACACAGAGTTATAACCGCAGGGATGACAGTTTTACATAGTTATTTAGGAAAATATTTAATCTTTTCTTAAACTACAAGAGTTAGCGGTCTAATATTGTGCATGAAGCATAAGCCTATGGTCCCCTACACTGTTCAAATGATGATCCCGGGGTCAAGTTTGGCCCCGTCCAGAGGGGTCACAGCTTTACACAGAGTTATAACCGCAGGGATGACAGTTTTACATAGTTATTTAGGAAAATATTTAATCTTTTCTTAAACTACAAGAGTTAGCGGTCTAATATTGTGCATGAAGCATAAGCCTATGGTCCCCTACACTGTTCAAATGATGATCCCGGGGTCAAGTTTGGCCCCGTCCAGAGGGGTCACAGCTTTACACAGAGTTATAACCGCAGGGATGACAGTTTTACATAGTTATTTAGGAAAATATTTAATCTTTTCTTAAACTACAAGAGTAAGCGGTCTAATATTGTGCATGAAGCATAAGCCTATGGTCCCCTACACTGTTCAAATGATGATCCGGGGGTCAAGTTTGGCCCCGTCCAGAGGGGTCACAGCTTTACACAGAGTTATAACCGCAGGGATGACAGTTTTACATAGTTATTTAGGAAAATATTTAATCTTTTCTTAAACTACAAGAGTTAGCGGTCTAATATTGTGCATGAAGCATAAGCCTATGGTCCCCTACACTGTTCAAATGATGATCCCGGGGTCAAGTTTGGCCCCGTCCAGAGGGGTCACAGCTTTACACAGAGTTATATAGGAAAATCTTCCCTGAAACTACAAGATCTCATATAATGTTTTTCATATAGCGTAAGCCTAAGATCCTCTACCAAGTTTGTTCAAATGGTGACCCCAGGGTCAAATTTGGCCCAAGGGTGACAGTTTTACGACATTTTAACCTGCAAAGAGATTTACAAGACGCTGCCTAATTTGATTGCCAGATGGATGATTTGCTCCATCGTAAATATTGTCCATGTCCTCTTCATTCACTTCCAAGATTGGTTCTGGAACGTTTTCATCTATGCACTTGTTATGCAGCTTCATACATGCCAATATTACCTTGGCACACTTTTCAGGCTTGAAAGGAAGGCAGCCTCCTGTCTTGTGCAAGCACCTATTACATAATATAAAAAAACAAAACCATTTTATATTTAGTATTGACCCAGTTCACAATTTTGTTTGAAGTTATTATGACAAAGAACAACTAAGATCATGAAATTGTCAAGAAAATCACTTCCTGTCTCTTCATGTACCTACCTACAGTTTTGAAACTTTTCACAAATACTTACCCGATTACATGCAGAAATCATTTTTGATAATTCACTGCAATTTCAATAACAGGAAATACTTGCCACAATGGCATATTATAATGTTGTTAGAAACTAGAAATGTTTGGACACAAATGGCCTCGCTGTAAAATATCAACCCCAATACTGCCTTCGAATATTATAACTAGAGGATCTTACAGGAGTGCCTATTTAATATTGAATTTATTAAACTAGGATAAAATTGATATAATGCTCGGCACATTGAATTTATTAAACGGAAAAGACCGAACGATGGTTCGGCCCTCATTTGCATGGTTATTTAACTAGTGGAATATGATAAATACATCATGGCTTTATTACACTCCCACACCATCATTTATGTGATGAAATATTAAATTGCCATAATCAAACGTCAATGGACCGGAATAGTGTTAAAATATGGGAACATAATTTTTATATTCATTATTGATGCTTCATAAAAGTATGTCCAAGAGATTTAAAAGGAGTAGTCCAGTATTTCCTTATACAATCTTCTTCTGACATTCTTTAATACCGAGTTCCAGCAAAATCTGTTAAGAAGTTTAGGAGTAGTCGGGACAAGAAAGTGTGATGTACATGTATAGGTACAATGGCAACACTTTATCCAGATAATTAGCATAATTGTATATGTCACTGAGTCTTCCTGTCTTAAAGGGAGTACATCAGGATTTTTCTAGAAATATCTTAAATTATAAAAATGTTCCAATTCATGATAAAACACTTATATCCATCAAAATATGATGTTCGAACCATATTGTTAAGGTTTAAACTTCGAATACACCATATAGCTAGGAATGAATCGGGCATAAAATGCTGAAATTAACGCTGGTGCGTAACCTAGGATAGCACGTATTACTGTACAGGATGAATTTTCTTGTAACTAAGGGGTCATTTTTAGGATCATTCATTTATGTTTAGGCGCTTTAAAACAGAAAATATCATCATTTGTCAATTTTAAGTCGGACCCCTAGACCCCTTTGAAAAGCCTGATGTACTCCCTTTAAGTACGCCTCAATATATACTGACCTAAATCTTGACTTCAACAAGCCAAACGCTCGCTCCACCACCATCCTGGATTTTGAATGGGCATGGTTGAACGCTAGTTCTGCGGGAGTTGCTGGATTTGGCAATGGTGTTACAAGGTAGGGCCTTAAGGGGTATCCGGAGTCGCCTAAAAGCCAGCCAATACTGTTAGAGCTAACATAGTCTTTGACGCAGCTGTCATCAAATATAGATGCGTCGTGTTGGGAACCTGGCCATTTTGATACCACGTTGGTAAATCTGTAATTATGAGAAATAGACAAAATATAAAATGAGATAATTTCTAATTAAAGTCGGCAAGACACACATAGCAACATTTGTGAAACTAAACACATTAGAAATAGTTACGTTCTGTCGGATTTGTCAAAACAAAAACAACAAGAGGCCAATGACCTTGGAGATCTACTGATACGTTTTTGACAGCTAGATCAATATTCCTGTGAAGTTTAATGAAAATCTGTCAAGTAGTTTCAGAGAAGTAGTTGCTATAAGTTTTTACTATATAACTCTATGTAAACTAAGATGGCCCTGGCAGCCATGTTTAATGTTGAATCAAAATAATTTTCAACAGGGACCAACACCATGTCATGTTGATCATTTTAGAAAAAGTCCCATATCAAACATCACTTACAGTTTTCAAGAAGTAGACTTTACACATTTGTTTTTTTAAATCTATTTTTAGCCGTGGTGGCCATATTGAATTTCCATCCGACCTGAAATTTTTCTAGGATCAACTAGATATCAAGAGCAACATTCCCGTGAAGTTTCATGAAAATCAGTGAGTATTTTCAGAGAAGTAGTCACCACAACAAAAGTTGACGGACGGACGCCGCACCACGCCATAAGCTCTACTTATCTTTGATCAGTAGAGCTAAAATCAAAACATGCAAGTCTGTTAAATGCTTTATTTTTATTTAAAAGATATTAAAGTAACATGTTGATTTATTATTCCGTTTTAAAATTTCTATTCCTATTACAAAATGCGTCTTCTTGGAATGAAAATGAACCACTATTAGTTAAGTAGATCATATATGACAGGGTTAAATGTTTGTTTTTAATTTTAATTCGAAATTATGTATTTGATGTCACGTTATACACACTGTCCTGCAGATAAACAAAGCTTTAAAACAATTTACAAAACACAAGAATTATGATCTTTGAGAAACAATGTCAGGATTTGAGGAACATCGACCAGAGCTCAGTAACGTACTGGTTAACTACTTTTGATTTCAATATATCATCGTAATTACAAATAAACACCAAATTTAACAACGGGAAATTCAATAGTCTGACAGCTGATATTTATAACAACTACAAACAGCTTTCCCACATTATATATGCACAATGCGTCCTAAATCTGTCTATAAGCAAATTAACACAGTGCACTCCCTAAACAGTATCGGTGTCGAGACTCCACAAACTCGAAATCCAGTGAAAAACGAGAGCGAGATTTGATAATGGTAAAAGGGTGAATATGGTCATGACCGAGCAATTAGTCGCTATAAACAGTTAAAACCTATACCTGGTTATATCAATAATATCTCATAAGATAAATGTTATTGCAGACTGTGCACATCATAATGCCAAGGTTGTAGTGTTCATTCGAGTTAAAATAGTAGTTAAAACTTATATTTACCTCATAGACATATCTGTAACTGCCTGCACATTGATTGCGTGGTATCCCTTCCTGCAGACAAACGCTTCCTCGTCCTGTGATGGTGCAATGATTGGTATCAGTGTGCCATCTAGAGCACCCACTACATTTGGAATACTGGCAACTCTAAAAAACTCTCTCTTTGTTCTGTCCAGATGTGCTGGTTCTTCTGGGAATTCAATGTTATCAAGTCGGTTGTTAATAGCATCAACAACCAACCCAATAACTCTCGATGCTGAAGCTCGGCTGACACCATGAAGGTCGCCGACCTCAGATAAAAAATCTCCCTTGGCCAAATACCTCAATGTTACCAAAACCTGAAATGAAAAATAAATTAAATGCAATATTTTTAAAAATATTCCAGTGTCATTTCACACCTTGACTTATTATAGGCTTTAAAACACAACCAAGCTAATTAAAACATGAGGCCCAACTGCCTGGAAGCGCGTACCTGCTGATGAGAAGTAGAGGCCAAACTGGTTGGCATGTAAATTAAGATGAGTGGCCAAGTTAATTATTTAAAATGCAAGTGATTGCAAAAGCTTTTAAACAAAGCAGATGCGACAATGAACTGAATTGGGGTTTTAAGGCGCACCAACACATGAAAAGGTTATATGGCGCCAAACAGGCATCAACATGCCAGGCTCATCTTCAGTGTACATCGAGATAAAATATGGAAAATGGGCCCAGAACCTTCTCACCCTGAACTGCAGAGTTGCTGCAAATTCTATTGTTGAAACTCCTATAAGCTGGAGCCACGTTATTGTTTTTCTGCCACTGCTCTTTTGATGTGAACGAGACACCGGAAATAATGCAGGGATCATGATGAAGGATGCGACAATGAAGCTAACAAGATAGACCTTATCTAAGCATATATATAACAAGTAAATGACCTTGACCATGGAGATACAGACCCGGGTGTTGGGTTCTGTACGTTGTCTCAATGAGATGAGTATTTCTGCCAATTTATTTCAAAATCCCCCCATGTATGTTAGAGTTATGGAGCGGACACAAAACCGTATTATATGCATATAATAAGTATAATCAGTATATGACCTTGACCTTGGAGATACAGACCCGGGTGTTGGGTTGCGCACATCGTTTCAGTGAGATGAGTATTGGGGCCAATTTATTTTAAAATCCCTCCATGCATGGAGCAGTTATAGAGCGGACACGAAAATTGACTAATGTACTTACGGACAATGCCAAATCTATATTATCCCGCCAGGTACGGCCCCTAACCCTCCACTCCCCCACACCCCACCAATAAAGTAGGTGAAAAAATGATAGGTGCACGATACATGGTTATATAAATAAAATAGACGGTATGTTGACATTGTTGTGGAGTGGGTGGAGTATACTGCACTGTTGATAAATCGCCTGTTAACTACTAATTATTTTACACAGTACAACGCTAATAAATAACTTTTAAAATGTAGTATAAAGAAAATGTGAAAAGTCCTTGATGATGTTCCTTTTTGCAGTAGTTATTCCATTATCCGAATCAGTAAAACAGCTTTTAAAACTGGTCGGCTCTTTTATGGTCAAGGTATAAAACATGTGCATGGCCTTTTGCATCATACAACTTTAAATCGTCATTTTCACCCTAGGGATATATTTTACTAATAAGTTAATAATTCTCGTTTGAATTAATATTGCTATATATGAGGCATAAAACCACAATATAATGGTATTTGTACATCCTTACGCCGATTTATACCACCTTACGCCACCTTTCGCCTCCTTACGCCACCTTACGCTACCTTACTCTACCTTACTGTTTTTAGGCACACCGCAAGGTCAATACACTACGTCGCCAGACGCTTGGTTTAAAAATAGCCTGTCTACATGTATTTATACTGTATACACCGTTAAACTATTATTAGAAACGGAAAACAAACTGAAACCGAAACAAGTAAAAATACCTTGGTCTCTGCTGATAAATGATGACCTCTCTGGGCTAAACACTCAATATCATCTCGGATTAGCTCAACCAAACTTTCTATGCTTGCTCTTGGAAATCGATAACGTGCTATTAGTTCGCTGTCTCTCATGGTTAGAAGTGGATTAGTTCGCTCACGAAAAACTCGCTCACGACGATTAATTCGGGCTCGAAATGCAAAAAGCAAGTGTGCGGCCATCTTGTTTTGACGATAGTTGCGTTCTTTTTCACACTCACGCAAGACTTACGCAAGCCTAAGTTGTTTATTGAAACGGACCCCAGTACTGTACTGTACTGTACTGGGGTCCGTTTCAATAAGCAACTTACGCAAGGTTTCTGACGTAAGTTTTGCGTACGCTCTTCTTACCGTATTTCGAGCGTTTCAATAAAAAAGTTACGCATATTTTTTTTCCAGATTTGCGTAAGTTTTTGCGTAACTCTACGCAAGCTCTTAGGCTTGCGTAAGTCTTGCGTGAGTGTGTAAAAGAACGCAACAGTCGACAAAACAAGATGGCCGCACACTTGCTTTTTGCATTTCGAGCCCGAATTAATCGTCGTGAACGAGGTTTTCGTGAGCGAACTAATTCACTTCTAACCATGAGAGACAGCGAACTAATAGCACGTTATCGATTTCCAAGAGCAAGCATAGAAAGTTTAGTTGAGATAATCCGAGATGATATTGAGTGTCTTCATGTCCGGAGTTTACCTCGTCCGGCCTGCTTCAGATTTGTTCAGTACGCCTATGGTAGGCGGATTCAGACTTTCATCAATAAGCGTACTTTCAAAAATGTCTTGCTTCTTACTAAGTCTTGTAGCACGATGTGACGTCAAGTAGGGCCAACTGGTGCGTCAACACGTTAAACATGACGTCATGCGACATTGTAAACATGACGTCATGTGCGTGAACATGCGCTAATTGCTTAGCCTTTGATCTACACTGTTTGCAAGTGAAAGTTAGATGCATGAAGCGGTCTGGCAATGGGGAAGGGAATGGAAATATTTTCAGAAACATATAAGTAAAAGGATACTTATCTAATGTATTCTCACATAAAAACAATTCCGGAGGATCATGCTACCCCGACCCCCAACCCCGCTATGATAAGTTAAACATCGGGCATATCCTGTTATTTGGGCCTAGCTATGTACCTGTAGTCCGGAGTAAAGGTTTATGTAATTCGTGAACATTACATAATTTTAAAGTATTGAGCTTCGCGCGAAGCGAAGCCCCGAACATTAAATAAAACGAAGCCAACAGTCACGAGTCGCCCCGTTTTTCTATTCCGTGGTTGATCTTTGTTGATATTTTGAAAGGAAATAGAGTAGACTCTACATAACAAAACAACGCGGTCACAATATCAAACTTCTTCAGTTGACTACTCTACTGTCCAGCAGGCGAACTCAGCCGAGTTGTTTTCAACCATACCTTTCTTAATAGTACGCCTTATCTGCGAGTGATTGTTAAACAAGTGCATTCTTTCATGTTTACTAATCTAGAGATATAAAAAAGGATATAGATCTATGTCTCTGATTCATTTCATACTGCTAATAATTGCTGATATTTTTTAGTGGTAAACTTTGTCCATTAGTATAAATTAAACATGACTAGCAAACACTCTATAAACTAGAAAGGCGCATCCGTATTGTAAGCTTCGCACGAAGCGATTGCCCCGAACATTAAAAAAAATAGCGTATATCACACAAGCGAAGACCCAAATCCCGAGCGCAGCGAGGTGTATAACAAGGTGTATATCACAAACGCCAAAACCTCTCTGATAATGACCACTCAAAATTAAATTATTAAAACATGTCTGTCGAAATTAAAAAACTTTGATTTGAAATGAAACACCAGGCCCAGCTATATCACATATTTAAACAAGAGCTGTCGGAGAAAAGCGCAGCTCGACTATTCGATTTTTCAGAGAATAATACATTATATAGCTAGTATATACCATCAGAAATCAAGGCTAAAATAATGTGTGGTGGGGTTGGGGGCGCAACATAGCTATGTGTAAGTATTGACCAAAACTACACAGAAATATGTAAAAAATAAATAAATTCGAGTTTTGAGTGGAGTGGGGGGTTTGAGAGGCGGGGGTTGGTGGTGTGGAGGTCGGGGTGGTGAGGTCAACAAATACGTGTAAGAGAGGCTATGTAAGCATTCACCAAAACAACACAAAAATATGTAAAAAAAACTAATTAAAACATCGAGTTTTGAGTGGGGATGGGGGCGAGGCGAGGGGTGGGGAGTGCAACATATATGTGTAAGAAGCTATGTAAGAATAGACCAAAACAACACAGAACTATTGTGAAACAAAATAAAAATAAAAATATTTCTAGAGTGGGGGAGTGGGGGGAAGTGTGGGGGGGGGGGGGGGGAGTGGGGAGGAGACAAGATAGCTATGTGTAAGAATTGACAAAAACAACACAGAAATATGTATAAAAAAAAAGTAGGGTGAGGAGGGGGGATAGTGTAGAGGCAGGGAGTGGGGTGGAAGGGGCAACATATATTTGTAAGAAGCTATGTGTAAGAATTGACCAAAACAACACAGATATATGTAAAAAACGGTAGACATTAATTATTCCAGTTTCTAGCGTGGGGCTGGGGTGGGGGAGGGTGGGGGGGGCAACATAGCTATGTGTAAGAATTGACCAAAACAACACAGAAATATTTAAAAAAAAAAAATATTGAGAGTGGGGGGGGGGGGGGGGGGGGGGGGGGGGGGAGATAGCTACGTGTAGTAAGAATTGACAAAAACAACACAGAAATATGTAAAAAAAAAAAAGTGGGGTGAGGAGTAGTGGAGAGGCTGGGAGTGGGGTGGCAGGGGCAACATATATGTATAAGAACATATATGTGTAAGAATTGACCAAAACAACACAGGTATATGTATAAAACAGTAAACATTAAATAAAAATATTCCAGTTTCCAGCGTGGGGTTGGGGTGGGGGAGGGTGGCAACATAGCTATGTGTAAGAATTGACCAAAAAAACACAGAAATATGTAAAAAAAAAAAGAAAATATATTTAAAAAAAGGGAGTTTCGAGCATGCGGGTGGGGTGAGGGGAGGGGAGGGCGGGCAACATAGCTATGTGTAAGAATTGACCAAAACAACACAGAAATATGTAAAAAAATAAAATAAATAAAATAAAAAAGGGAGTTTCGACAGTGTGTGTGTGCGTGTGGTGGGTATGGGTGGGGGTGGCGCGTGGAGAGGCAGGGGTGGGGAGAGGGGCAACATATATGTGTAAGAAGCTATGTGTAAGAATTGACCAAAACAACGCGGAAATATGTAAAAAAAAAAAAAAGGTAAATAAAAATATTCCAGTTTCCAGCGTGGGGTGGGGTTGGGGGGGGGGGGGGGGGGGGGGGGGGGGGGGGGTTGGGGGGGATGGTGTAAGAATTGACCAAAACAACACAAAAAAATGTAAAAAAAAATAATTAGATTTCAAACCTGGGGGCGGGGAGGAGGAAGGGGGTGAGAGGCATAGGGAGGGGTGGCAGGGGGCAACATATATGTGTAAGAATTGACTAAAACAACATAGAAATATGTCACAAAAAAAAGTAAATAAATTAATGGGGTGTGGAGGGGGGTGGGAGTGGGGGTGGGAGGAGGGAGCCCCAATATGGGTGAAGTATGAATAAGATGCATAATGCTATAACAAGTCCCAAACCAAAATTATAGATCTTTACATGCAAACCTAGATCTGCCTTTATTGCACATTGTATGGGCCATCACAATTTGGGTTCCATGGGAGCCCAAAATATGCAGAAGACAATATTATTTACCCAACCCTTTACAACATATTATAAGGAAACCAATTCCAAAATTTAGTTGTGCTAGGACAAGAAATGTAAGAGAAATAGACTTGTAAACACAGCTTGACCCTTGAAATATTAATAATATTGTCAGAATTGTCCAACATTTTTTTCCAGCAGCTGTGCTGCAATTTCTTGACGCTGTTGACCCTTCATAAAACATTTTATTTTTTTAAGACGTTTATACGGTGGCATAGACGTGACATGTGAGACAAATAATTTATCTCGTGGACACGACTTAATGACTTATTATGTCGTGGCCACGAGTTATTATGTCGTGTCCACGACTTATTATCTCGTGGCCACGACTTATTTATCTCGTGGCCACGACTTATTATCTCGTGGCCACGACTTATTTATCTCGTGGCAACGACATAATTAGCCAATCAGAAGTGCTAAAAAAATCGCTAGAAACCGCGACTTTTCACCCATATAGGGGTATGGGCTCCATCTCCTCCTACCGGCGCCACCCCCACCCCCACCAGCCCCATCCGGCCACGCCAATTATTTGTTTTACATATTGCTGATTTGTTTTTGGTCCATTCATAGACTTATAGCTATGTTGCCTGCCCCTCCACCCTCCGCCGCCCCACCCACCCCGCCTAACCCATCCCGCCTAACCCACTCGAAACCCGATGCTTTTTTAAAAATATTTCCGTGTTGTTTTGGTCTATTCACAGACTTATAGCTACGTTTCCCCCTTACCCGCCCCCACACCCACACTCCGCCTAACCCACTCGAAGCCCGATATTTTTATTATTTTTACATATTTCTGTTTTGTTACGGTCCATTTCTAGATTTATAGCTATATTGCACCCCCACCCCGCCTAACCCACGCGAAACCTGTTTTTTTTTTTACATATTTTTTTTTTGTCCATTCATAGCTATGTTGTCCCCCCCCCCCCACCCCCTATCCCCACACCCCTATGTCCAACCCACTCGAAACTCGATTTTCTTTTACATATTTCTGTGTTGTTTTGGTCCATACATAGACTTATAGCTATGTTTTCCCCTACCCTGTCCCCCACGTACCCCACTCCGCCGGGGTGAAACATAGCTATAAGTCTCTGAATAGATCAAAACAACACAGAAATATATAAAAAAAAAAAACATCGGGTTTCAAGTGGGTTTGGCTTGGCGGGGTAGGTGGGGGCGGGGTGGGTGGGGGGGATGGATGGGGTGGGGGGGAGCAGGCAACATAGCTATAAGTCTTTGAATGGACCAACAACAAATCAGCAATATGTAAAAAAAAAAAATTGCCGTGGCCGGATGGGGGTGGTGGGTGGGAGCGCCAGTAGGGGGGGAGGGAGCCCATACCCTAATATGGGTGAAAAGTCGCGATTTTTAGCGAATTTTTTCAGCACTTCTGATTGGCTAATTATATCGTGGCCACGTGATAAATAAGTCGTGGCCACGAGATAATAAGTCGTGGCTACGAGATAAATAAGTCGAGGCCACGACATAATGACATAATAAGTCGTGGCCACGAGATAAATAAGTCGAGGCCACGACATAATGACATAATAAGTCGTGGCCACGAGTAAAATTATTTTTCTCTCATGTCACTTCTATGCCACCGTACACTTAGATAATGGAATATTGAATAAAACAAAGAACAAGTTTTACCCATTACAATATATGTTGTGTAACCGGGCACATGTATACTGAAATAACCTCTTAGGTCATCCTTAAAACAGTGTTGGTTTGTAGTGCTCAGACCATTTTTTTTTTCACTGTGCCAAACTGCCAATATTCTCTCGCGATCCATTCCGGTAGATTCTATCATGGATCAATCATCATATAAATCTAGGTCTATGATTCTAAAAAAAAAATCAACAACCTACCTACTCACCTTGAAAATTATGGGTTGGAGCCATACATGTACATGTGATACTTTTGAAGACATAATCTGGGAGATTCAAGAAATTGTTAACGGAGATTTGTCTAAAATCTGTGAGATTCTATAAGAAACCATTTCTTAGATCTCTGGTATAAGTGATGTTTAATAAAATATGTTCATACCTTTAAGTTTTTTTTAAAGCATTTGATAACATAAAATAAGGGTAAATGTCATTTAAGAGCTTATAGATCTAAAAAAAATAATAATATAGAGGTTCTTAATTATTAAGTTTTGGTGTGTGTTTTTTTGCTACACTACGCGGTTTGATACAATGTGTGGCTGATCATTGACGTGTTATACTTTGATAACATCACAAATAATAATAACCAAACTCGTGACTTTTATGACTTTTATCTTCCACCATGTGTAAGTTTATAAGAATCTGTCATGGCATTTTTATGGTAAACACTTATACCGAGGGTTGGAATTCCCTTTCTGAACCGAATACCCATGATAGATTTGTTTTTGCATATCAGAGACATTTTGTGCGTTGACGCCGTCAGCTACTAATGTTTTGCATGTCCCGCATACCGGATACCATATGTTCGTGCGCCAGATGTTGATGCGCGCGTGACTTTTATCTTTACCTATAAAGATAAGACTTTAAAGATAAGACTTTATCTTTATGGATACTTTCCATCTCCCATGCAAAACGTGAATAGTCTTCTCCGGTATGCAAGAAAATACTTTCCATCCCCGATGTATACAAGAAATCACATGTATGGTCGGAGTACTGCACGCCAACAATACTTTTGCTAAGGCTGGCCTGGGCATAGTCTGCACTGGTACTGGTAGTGGTAACAATTTGGGGACACATTAGATGTATTCTGCCAAATGTAATGACTCTATAATTTAAAACTACAATTGATTCATTGTCAAAGAATACATGCTCGACCAATCTACCATCTTCTTGTAATCCGGTCTTGCGGATGCCGATGTGACAGCGAGGCGCGCCAATTGTACTTACCTTCAACGCAAGAGAGTACTTACGCAAAAACTTACGTCAGTTTTTTTGCGTAACTTACGATTTTGCGTACGTTGGTTTTATTGAAACGCACTTACGCAAGATTATATTTTTTGCGTACGCAAATACTTAAGTTAGAATATTTGCGTAAACGTAAGTTGCTTATTGAAACGGACCCCAGGTCATTAACTGGGGTAGGTGTGCCTCTTTGTGACATTGGCCCTCGACAGCCATATGAGGCCCTCAAGCTAAAGCTCTCGGGCCAATATCACAAAGAGGCACACCTACCCCAGTTAATAACCTCTATATATTGACCGGGCGCCCGGTCAGATAGCTATATTAACGGACGTGTGAAAAAAACGACGTCAAAGTAATTCATAAAACGTATTGATTTAATTTGTTGGTCAGATTCGGTATATGATGGTGGGCCCTGTTTTCGGGGTATTAAGACGATCTTGCCGCGATAGCATTACTAAAACTATGTACAATATTTAACATAGCATCGCACCGACTGTGTTTTCGCCCGATCATTTTACTTACCACCAGACTAAATGTGTTTGCGTTAAACTGATTCATATTGCATCATGCTGATTTACTTTGTTCTGTATCACTTCACATTTTTCGATGAATCGTTTGTTTTCATCGTACCGTCTTGTATTTGATTGCATTGCATTAGTTTTTTTGTCAAATGGTTTGTCATTGAACTGAATGATTTCTATTTGCGTCGTATGGTTTGAAAATTTACACCGTATCATTTCACTTCGAACCGTATCAGTTCACTTTGTAACGAATGAACAGAGTTTACACGTCGCATCGAATCAATATGTACGTCATCAAATGACTTTGCGTCGTATGGTTTGAAATTTTACACCGTATCATTTCACTTTGAACCGTATCAATTCACTTTGTAACGAATGAACCAAGTTTATACCGAAACATTTCACTTAGAAACCGTATCAATTCACGTTGTAACGAATGAACCGAGTTTACACGTCGCATCGAATCAATATGTACGTCATCAAATGACTTTGCGTCGTATGGTTTGAAATTTTACACCGTATCATTTCACTTTGAACCGTATCAATTCACTTTGTAACGAATGAACCAAGTTTATACCGAAACATTTCACTTAGAAACCGTATCAATTCACGTTGTAACGAATGAACCGAGTTAACACGTCGCATCGAATCAATATGTACGTCATCAAATAACTTTGCGTCGTATGGTTTGAAATTTTACAACGTATCATTTCACTTCGAACCGTATCAATTTACTTTGTAACGAATGAACCGAGTTTACACGTCGCATCGAAGCAATATGTACGTCGTCAAATGACTTTGCATCGTATGGTTTGAAATTTTACACCGTATCATTTCACTTTGAACCGTATCAATTCACTTTGTAACGAATGAACCAAGTTTACACGTCGCATCGAATCAATATGTACGTCATCAAATGACTTCATGTTGAATTTAATGGCCTGTCATTGAATGGTTTGTAAATATCCACATTTTGACGGTTATGGCTTCCCATACCGTACGGCTTATAAGTTCTGAGCTTATTCTTCCATAAGCCCTCGATTGTTTTTCAGTACATATCTTCCCCATGCAGTTTTTCGAGGCCCATCCCCATAAAGTCAATAACGCTATGGCCTTCACTATAAAAATGGGCAGCTACCGGGTCGTCATGCTTGGTCCTGATTCTGGATAAATTTAGTAGGTGGCGTTGATATAGTGTATCTCCCGTCTCTCCAACATAAATGTAGTTATTGCAGGTCTTACAAAATACTGCATATACAACGTTGGTAGACTTACAGTCTATATAGTTACGGACGTTGTATACGTTTCCGACGTTGCCCTGGAACGTATCTGCTTCCATCATGTGCGGGCACAGGACGCAGCGTTTCGCTCGACATGGTGCACTTGTGTTGTTTTTACTGAAAAACAGCTTATTGTGTTTTTATGCTAGGAAGTATCAATATTTTTTTATACATATATTGAATTTAATTCTCTCAAAAATTATATATATACACACACACATATATATATAGAGAGAGAGTTTTAAAGACACCAATTTATTGGGTCAAAAATGATTTTTACACTCGATATATTGGGTTCTTCCCTTGTTATTGGGTCCTCAATCTGCCTATTGGGTCTTGACCCAACAGTTCAACGGTCCAACAATACATGCATGTTTAACAGAACTACATTTACCTGATTAGGCCTCTCGCACGTAACTTATTTTACCCGTTTATTGTGCCCCTCTGTAGGGGTTATCTCCCCTTGACTAAGTGTGTATATATACTGTTTATCCAATCAGAATTCAGGTCAGAGTTCAGGACCCAATACATTGGGAAATTCATTATGACCCATTAAACTAGTGATGCGGTATATATAAAAAAAAAAATAACAAGACCCAGCAAAAGTGTTGGGTCAGACCCAGTATTATGGTTTGAGAATAAAAGGCGTTAACAGTTGAATTATCCGTTAAGTTACGACTATATGGGGATACATAAGTACCTTTAGGTGTACTTAATTCATACAAAAAATACCAAACACGTATATATACACACTATGTCAGGGTGGTCCCAATAAATGTGTTCAAATTGAGAGACCCAGTATCCTGGTGACTTTAAGTATATATATGCCTACGTATATATATATATATATAGTATATATAGTTACCATGTATATATTGCTTGTTATACTAGTAGAATTTGTATCTCGGTTCGGAACTATTTGCTAGACTGTGTGCAGTGTATGAATACGTTGTTATTAAGGTGGAACGCAATAGTCCCGTCTAAAACGTCCACCGCGCCCAAAAGTGCTGTGAAAACAGAACACTGAACATAATTGACAGGCTCCATGAAGTTGAGAGAGCAAACCCCTATCAATTAATCCAGTCGACTTACAGGTGTCAAGACAACAATACAGTCTAGGTGTGTCAGAGTAGTGCAACCTTTTGATTGACGTGTTGTTGTTCATTTCTGCTACATTTCCCGCCAAATTCAATTGTTCACTGAGTTTACATTTCCCGCCAAATGCAATTGTTCACTGAGTTTACCTGAGTGCAATCGCAAATATACATTTAGGTATATTAAAGGTACTGGAGACGTTTTGAAAGAATACTAATGTGTATCAGTACGCGTTAAACCATGATAATGTATTTTAGTTGCATTTAATTAAACCGAATTAAACCGAATGAAGAAAAAAGAAACAACAACATAACATAATGCATTATCCTGCATGTAAAATTTGCGTGTTCATATGGCCTTGCGGTGTGCACATGTGGCTACACTGCATGAATTGAATTGAATATTATGGGGAGCCATAATCGTCAAAATGTGGATATTTACAAACCATTCAATGACAGGCCATTTAATTCAACATGAAGTCATTTGATGACGTACATATTGAATCGATGCGACGTGTAAACTCAGTTCATTCGTTAAAAAGTGAATTGATACGGTTCAAAGTGAAATGATACCGTGTACAATTTCAAACCATACGACGCAAAGTCATTTGATGACGTACATATCGATTCGATTCGCCGTGTAAACTCGGTTCATTCGTTACAAAGTGAATTGATACGGTTCGAAGTGAAATGATACGGTATAAACTCGGTTCATTCGTTACAAAGTGAACTGATACGGTTCGAAGCGAAATGATACGGTGTAAAATGTCAAACCATACTCCGCAAAGTCATTTGATGACGTACATATTGATTCGATGCGACGTGCAAACTCTGTTCATTCGTTACAAAGTGAACTGATACGGTTCGAAGTGAAATGATACGGTGTAAAATTTCAAACCATACGACGCAAATAGAAATCATTCAGTGCAATGACAAACCATTTGACAAAAAAACTAATGCAATGCAATCAAATACAAGACGGTACGATGAAAACAAACGATTCATCGAAAAATGTGAAGTGATACAGAACAAAGTAAATCAGCATGATGCAATATGAATCAGTTTAACGCAAACACATTTAGTCTGGTGGTAAGTAAAATGATCGGGCGAAAACACAGTCGGTGCGATGCTATGTTAAATATTGTACATAGTTTTAGTAATGCTATCGCGGCAAGATCGTCTTAATACCCCGAAAACAGGGCCCACCATCATATACCGAATCTGACCAACAAATTAAATCAATACGTTTTATGAATTACTTTGACGTCGTTTTTTTCACACGTCCGTTAATATAGCTATCTGACCGGGCGCCCGGTCAATATATAGAGGTTATTAACTGGGGTAGGTGTGCCTCTTTGTGATATTGGCCCGAGAGCTTTAGCTTGAGGGCCTCATATGGCTGTCGAGGGCCAATGTCACAAAGAGGCACACCTACCCCAGTTAATGACCTGGGGTCCGTTTCAATAAGCAACTTACGTTTACGCAAATATTCTAACTTAAGTATTTGCGTACGCAAAAAATATAATCTTGCGTAAGTGCGTTTCAATAAAACCAACGTAGTTTTAGCCAACTTGGTGATCTTTGGCGACCTACCAAAATCTTAGAGGGTCAATCCATTCCAAATATTATGTGATCAATTGTCATTAAACTGTTTCAAATCTAGACTAGAATATTATTTTATGAAATTGCTGATGGATAGACAGATTTATGATTTGTATTCATGGCCAAACTGTCACTCAAGATGACCTCCATGTCTAAAATTATGTCATTTACAGAGTGGCGTGTATTAAGTAGTCTTCCGGGAACAAGATGCACAAGAGGGCCTGTATCACTCTACTGGATTGAATAGTGTAAGGCCAGAAAACAGTTTTTGTCTCGCCTATTCGAAGAAAAAAAGGAGACATAGGTGTTATTTTTCGGCGGCGGCGGCGGAGGCGGAGGCGGAGGCGTCAGCATTCAAGTTTTGCGTTTAGGTCATTTTCTCACAAACTGTATGCACTAGACCTTTCAAACTTTGCTTGTAGTTGTATCTTGGGTGTTACATTGCAACGTGACAAAGCAAATGTGGATGTGACCTTCACCATCTAAGCAAAGGGCAGATAACTTTAATTGTTAGATGTACATCACTCTCTCATGAACTATAATTATGCACTAGATGTTTTAAACCTAATGTATAGCTTAATCTTTGGAAGAAAACATATTCTATTTTGACATAGTTGTGTCTTTGGTAGTGCATCTTTTTGGATGCATGGATTTCATCTATGACCTTGACCTACTTTCTGGAGCTGATGGTTTTTAGCTCTACTGGCCAAGGGCCTTCATTTTTCATCCGATCTTTACACAACTTTAACATATACAGTCTACTCTCAGTAACTCAAACTCGCTTATTTCGAATTTCCGCTTATGTCGAATTTTTTTCACGGTCCCGATTTTATTCCTTCTATGTTTATGCAATTTTACTTCTGTTAAGTCAAATTTCGATAAGTCGAATTATTCGATATTTCGAACTATTTTTCTGGTCCCAAACACGAATCTATACATTAATTTACTCTTGCTAATTCGAAGTTCAATTAAAATGCCAAATGCAAGTTTGATCAAACACAAGCCGGCGTCGAAGATGATTGTGAAGCAAACAAAAAGGTGATAATTGTTGAGATGATTTCACCTGTAACAAATAAATCATGGTGACATGTTTGTTAATTTATTTTCTTGTGTTGTCTCTGATTTTTCATGATACATTAAGGCTTGTTAACGAGGAAGTTTGTTTACGCTAATTGAAAACAATGGCCATCGCGTGGGTTAAAACAATTGCAATAATTATACTAATTTGACATGGACGAAACGTATAACTAATTAATTAATGAGTGGCAGTTGTCAATGTTCTGTTTTTTGCTATAAAATTTGATTGTTTAATGTAATCAAATCATTAATTCAGCATGTCTGAACACAGAACTCAAAACGTTTTCTTATACTGCTTTAACATGAAATGCCCGAATATACAAACTGACAAAACGAAAGTAGAATGCTGCGAAACAGGTCATACAGTGAGTGTGTCTCAAATTTGAGCGTGATAATAACAGTAAGTAATTAATGTAATTGCATCTTCCTATTGGATATGAATTATAACTGTAAAGAAACATATTCATCAACATATATGAAGGAAGAAATCATGTATTTCATTAAAATCGGCAAATATCGGCAATATATACACGTATGCATAGTGTAAAACAGGTGGGTGGGGTAATAAAAAAAAAAAAAATATGCCATAATCGTTTAATTCGAACTTCGGATAACTCGAACTTTTTTTCCGGTCCCTTGAAATTCGAGATACTGAGTGTGGACTGTAGTTAATATCAATGAAAGCTCGCACTAGTTCGAGAACCAGCCAGATCGGACTAGTAACAGCGGAGTTCTGGCCCTCGATTTAGTTATAAAATGCTATATTTTGCCTCGTTAATACGACAGGGCTTTCATTTTTCCTCTGATCTTTACCAAACTGTACTAGATGTTTTGCCTTTTTTTTTTATTATTAGTTTATATTTGTTATTATTTGTACATTTTTTTTGTTTAAATTTGTTTTAAATATATATAATTATATAATTTTTGATTATTTTTATTTATTTTTTGATTATTTTTTATTTATTTTTTATTTGATATATTTATTGATTTATTGTTTTAAAATTATTATTTTTTTGTTGTTTTTTAAAAAAAAAAAATTATATATATATATATATTTTTTTTTTTTATTTCATTTTTTTTTTTCGGTTCGTTGATTTTTGATGGAGTTACGGCCCCTTGACATTTTTACTTTTAAATTTCTTGTCGGCTCTACTCCTCCTAAAGCCTTGTTGGATTTCGACGAAACTTGGCAGGAAGCATCGGTAAGATGTCTAGTTGTGCATATCACGCTTTTTCCCAGTTCGCTGAGTTATGGCACTTTCACATTTAAATTTCTTATCGGCGCTACTCCTCCTAAACTTTATACAAAATTTGGCAGGAAGCCTCAGTATGATGTCTAGTTGTGCAAATCGCGGTATATCAATGAAATCTCGGACAATTTCGAAAACCAGCTAGATCTTGTTAGTAACGACAGGTTATGGCCCTTGATTTGTTGAAAAATACTATATTGTATTTCCTTTGTTAAATCTGTAGTTACTTCACTTTACCATATTTGTTTAGAATGTTAATATAACCCCGACCCCCATCACCCCGCCCCATTTTTATAAAATTTCGTTCATAGAAGTGGGACAAATTAAAAAATACCCATGCCAGACTAGATACAGCAGACTTATTGCCCATGATTACCAGGTGAGCGATCTAAGGCCATTCTATCACTGTTGTTTTTGCAATGTTTGAAAAAAAATACTAATGTGAATTGTATGTCGACAACCCTTGATGTAAGAGCCGTTTTAGCCAGTAGAGCATCCACAGGCCCTCTTGGCCCACTTGTTTTTAATAGAATGACATTTTACTTTTAAACAAATGCACTTAAATGTCATCTCAGCAAACGGCAAACTCAATTGTTTTTAGTTACTTAAATGTTTACAACCTCATTTAAGCATCATTGACCGTTTTATTTTTAAGTTCAAGCCCGGTTGGCGAGACATGTGAATCCACGGATTTCTTGTTTAAAAAATCAAAGGCTATAGCTCTGATGTGTCTAGTCTGATGCAACTGGTTTTGAACTTGTCCAAGTTCTGTGGCGTAACCTAGAAAACGTCTTCTGCTGCAGGGACAAATAACTTAACAAGAGGCACTACCCGTTGATTCAACTTCCCTATGTCTGTCCCACACATTGAAAAGAAACTTTACTGTAGTATTTACTAAAAAAATAAAATACAAATTTATTGGTGGAAAGAAGAATTGAAATTGTGTAAATACACGGGTAAAAGTGACCATAATTTTGATAAATAAACAACAACAAGAAGAAACAGAACAGAACCTAGCTGGACGAAGTAGGTTAAAATGCTGCAGCCATGTGCAGTTTCAAACGGTGTCCGGTTTGGGCCAGATACAATGTCGCATTGTCGTGGGCAACAATGCGACAACCGACAATGCGACATCGCGACATTGCGATATGACAATGCGACATTGCGATACGACAACGCTACATTGCAATACGACATCGCGACATAATTGTCGCGATGTCCTATTGCAATGTCGCGACAACGCAATGCAATGTCACGACATTGCGTTGTCGCGACATTGCAATATGACATAGCGACAATTATGTCGCGATGTCATATTGCAATGTAACGTTGTCGTATCTCAATGTCGAGTTGTCGTATCGCAATGTCGCATTGTCATATCGCAATGTCGCGATGTCGCATTGTCGGTTATTCTGACAGGTCTTATTTTCAATTAAACGATTTACACCTGTGTCTGAACAAAGAGAATTGTCTGTGACCATGCTACAAATTATAGATAATTCATAACGTGATATATTACAGATAATTCACCGTAAACGATGTTCTATTTCGATTCTAATACCCCTAAAATGTGAAAATAACGCACACATCTGAAATCTTTCGCATTGCTTTGCTTACTCTCCTAACGTTTGCTTACTCTCCTAACGTTGCATACGTAACAATGCACAATGCGCATTGCGCAATGCTTATTCCCCTAACGTCGCAAAAATTACAGTGACATATCCTTCAAATATAACGAGATATTTTAAATTAGACTATATAGTGCGGGTGTATTAGAATTATTGTTAATAAATACGCCACTGAGGAAGGCCGCAAGGCCGAAAGCTACGGCATAAATATAATTGCTAGAGTTTTTTTTATTTATATATATATTTCGGCCGCGAGGCCAAAGGCCGAAAGCTACGGCATAAATATAATTGCTAGAGTTTTTATTTACATATCAGCTACGGCATAAATATAATTGCTAGAGTTTTTATTTATATATTAATTGCTAGAGTTCATATATATATATATATATATATATATATATATATATATATATAAAAACTCTAGCAATTATATTTATGCCGTAGCTTTCGGCCTTGCGGCCTTCCTCGCTGTCGTATTTATTAATTAAGAAAAAACTATAAAGCACTCCGAACTCCTAACTGTATTTTATTGTATTTATTTATTATTTCGACGATTCTAACACAACAATAACCCAGTTGTTTACGCTATTGTGGGGGCACTATATACGTCAAGGTTATCAGGCTGCTATGTTGACAGGCTGTTCCATTGGGCGCCCAGGAAACACTGTGAGCTCGATCCAAGCCACTTTTGACCTCGAGCAGGCCACATGTGACCTCGAGCAGACCACTTGTGACTTTGAAGAAACAGCTTGTGACCATGAGGCCACATGTGACCTTAAGCAGGCCATTGACATTTAAGGGGACTTAAACCAGGTGGTCCCATATACTGTAGTCTATCCGTGGTCATGCAATTATAAGTAAATTACGAGTAAGATTACTTGAGATTCCGCCATGTCCACTAAAAGTCTCTTGCGGTGACTCTAAATACCTGAAGATATTATTGATTCTTATTAAACAATGTTTTTGGTTATTATTTATTTTACTTTCATCCATTACATTTTCTTTTTCAGAGCAGGCATCAGCTGGAAGGTGGTAGTCCAAAAAAAAACAGACAGATATACAGAAAACGCAAGAGCCAGCTTCTTAAACACTTTAAACAAGCTAATTTGTGGAATACTGGTCCCCCTTAAAGTCAAATGACCTTGTTTGCACCACCCATATCTGACTGCGATACGCATACTCGTCAAGTCTATAGCGGTTCATCAAACCATTATACCAGTTAATTTGTGTTAGTAATATATTGCATATAGGTGCCTTTTAAATACATTACAAATTATCAATAAATAGAATATAATTAAAATAATATACATAATGCCAAAGATAGAAAATGAAGGAACTACAGTGTTAATAAAGCAAAACAATTCTTTTCATTCAGTCGAAGGTCACAACTCTGCTGTGCAATTTTGATAAGGCCAAGTTAGATGATGTTTATATCCACACACGACATGATGTGTCCAACCCCCAACCTAGCAGGTCAACTACTGCAGTAAGCAAAACTAAAATCGACAATGTTGAAGAAGAAGAAATGTCAGTATAAATAGGTGTTATAATAATTTAAACCATAAAGTGGTCATGTAATTGTTTGAATCATTTTAAAACAAGAAATGGTCGGATTCACGAAAAAATCTCCCGAAAACCCACACACTACTACCAGAATACCGAGTTAACAAGCTTTGGGTGAGTAAAACAACAGAAATAATATTAGACAAAGTAAAATTTATTGTATATTTTTGCAACTTTATACAAATATTATTGAAGAACAATCTCTCACATTTGCATACTGGCATTGTCTATGCTATATCACTAATATTATTTTCACACTTGATTCTCTGATGATACCTGTTATAGGATACTTACATAAAAGGAGCAGTACATGAACCTTATATGAAACCTTCCATGTAAGAAGCATATTTTATAATATATCATAATTTTGAGTTTTCATGAAAATGTATGTTAAAAATGAAACTGTTAGGAATTAATTTTCATGGATAGAAAGAGTATATGTAACTCCTACTAAATCAATGTCACATGAAAGGTTTTATATGAGACTTATATGTAACTCCTTCTACATCAATGTCATATGAAAGGTTTTATATGAGACTTATATGTAACTCCTACTACATCAATATCATATGAAAGGTTTTATATGAGACTTATATGTAACTCCTACTACATCAATGTCATATGAAAGGTTTTATATGAGACATATGTAACTGCTACTACATCAATGTCATTTGAAAGGTTTTATATGAGACTTATATGTAACTCCTACTACATCAATGTCATATGAAAGATTTTATATGAATTGAATTGAATTGGGGTTTTAAGGCGCACCAACACATGAATAGGTTATATGGCGCCTAACAGGCATGAACATGCCAGGCTCATCTTCCATGTACATCGAGATAAAATATGGAAAATGGGCCTAGAACCTTCTCACCCTGAACTGCAGTTTTATATGAGACTTATATGTAACTCCTACTACATCAATGTCATATGAAAGGTTTTATATGAGACTTATACGTAACTCCTACTACATCAGTGTCATTTGAAAGGTTTTATATGAGACTTATATGTAACTCCTACTACATCAATGTCATATGAAAGGTTTTATATGAGAATTATATGTAACGCCTACTACATCAATGTCATATGAAAGGTTTTATATGAGACTTATACGTAACTCCTACTACATCAATGTCATATGAAAGGTTTTATATGAGACTTATACGTAACTCCTACTACATCAATGTCATTTGAAAGGTTTTATATGAGACTTATATGTAACTCCTACTACATCAATGTCATATGAAAGGTTTTATATGAGAATTATATGTAACTCCTACTACATCAATGTCATATGAAAGGTTTTATATGAGAATTATATGTAACTCCTACTACATCAATGTCATATGAAAGGTTTTATATGAGAATGCAATCATATGAATATTATATATGGCAACATTTCCTATGCACAGCACCACCATCTGAAGTATTTTTAGGAGTTGAGACGAGCATCATGATTTTATTAACAAATGGTTGGCATTAATTAAATGCAATTTAATTGAATGCAATTGAGAAAATGCAATTAATACCATATTGCCGTTAAGGGTTTACATGTGATGTGATAAAAATAAAAATGTCCGTCCATAAATATTTACACCATTTACATTATTACCATGTCTGATTAGTTTACTGAACATGCTGAAGTTAGTTTTATAACTTGTTATACCCCCGCTCTCACAAAGTGAAGTGGGGCTACATAGGAATAACGCTGTCCGTAATGTCACATCGCGTCCCATCCCGTAACACTTTTTTGTCCTGTCCCGTCGCGTCCCGTAACACATTATTATTACTTGCATTCCCGAAACAGTTTTGAATGTGGTTGATCCCAAACTTCATATACACATGACAACTGATCAAAAAGCAGATGTATTCATCATCTTCAGTGATAGTTCTAGTTACATTTTATTGACCACAGTAAAACATATATACAACATTGAAACAAATATATTTGTACAAAAATACTCATTGGAAACACAATATTTACCATTTTTAAAGTCCCTATACCGCCAACAACAGCCAAATGTTACGACATATATACACTGTTTCTAAACCTACTGAGGAAGAGGTATATATATATATATAACTTAATATATATTTTGAGAATCCTAATTCTACTGACACATATAAATGCCTTTAACCAGCTGGGCCAAAACGGTAGCGTTGAATTAAAGAGTTACCAACTCGTAATTCATTTTATCAATATTCAATCACAGATATTTTAAGAAGCCGTTAATAAACCTTTACTTCTCATGTGCAGAGTTGCTGCACTCCATTAATGATTGTTTTCTGCCAACACTCGAGCGACACCCCGCAGCAGTCGTGGTGGCGACCAAATTTAATATAAACCTCAGCAATGCCACAAATTCTATTCCTCTGCCAGGATAGGCTAGATTTGTTGTGTAAATCAAATAATAGTAGTTCATATGCTGCTGTTAGGCTCTTATACATTCTTGTTTTGTAATAGAAGAACACTATATTAGAACTATATTACCGTACAACTGTCAGCAATATACATGATATATCACCTTTTAAATTAATATTTATGATTTAGCAACAAAATGCAGCCGAGTCATCTAGCTTTTCAGATTGAAATTTTCATAAACAAACTAAACAGTAGTTGTATTTTGTTTAAGACAATTTATAATTGTTATTGAATTGTTAGTATTGTCTTTTAATAAAATTATTTAATTTTGTTTGTCTTAACATTCTTTATATTATTTGGTTGATTAGAAAGCCAGTAATAGCATTTTAATTTGTAATTAATATAATTACAATTAATTCCCTTAAGTTGATTGAAAAGTTATATTGCCCTATATTTTTTGTAAAAAAACACATTACAACATGGTGTAATTGTGAAAAACATACATTATTGACCCCTTAGAGGTAAAAGGAGCTACCTGATTACATATTTTAAATATACTTTACTCCTTTAACCTCCAAAGGGCTGACATGTTCCAGTGGATAGCAGGGTAGCAGGGTGGACTTGAAACCGGAAGTGCCACTGAGTTCTGTTGGTGTATTCGGACACTTTCCCTTAACTTCGTCTGTAGGATGGGGACGTAAAAATGAATTTAATCGTATACAAGATGAATATTGAATTTGAATTTTAGTATCTGCGACACCTGCCTTTATCATGCAATATAACAGCAATCTCTAGTCATTTCAGTGTGAAAAAAAGCTTTTGGACACAGAGAGCTCTTTGTACTTAATTCATACAAGCTCTGTGTGGTTTTGTGGAAGTCAAGAGTACAACGAATTGGAACTACTGCCAAACCATGAAGCTTGCACGATTGTTCCAGGTGCCATATAAGCTATATTGTGTTGTGTATAGCCATTGACACCATATAAACTATATTGGTAAAGCCGTTCAAGGGGCCATGTAAGTTGTGTTGTGTATAGCCATTGTAGGCAACATATAACCTATATTGTCTTGTGTAGCAGTAAACTCCCATTCATTTAATTATTGGTGAGGCATTTATTACCTGAGTTTTGGTGCAAAACAAGATTTAGAATATTTTCTCCAAATATGCCGTCAGATATTTTTCACATGAGAAACGTTGACAGCCACTGCTGTTTCTTGACCGGTTCTTACAATGACTGGTCGTCTGTCTCATTATTACAGTGACTGGACGTCTGTCTCATTATTACAGTGACGGGTTGTCTGTCCCATTCTTACAGTGACTGGTTGTCTGTCCCATTCTTACAGTGACGGGTTGTCTGTCCCATTCTTACAGTGACTGGTTGTCTGTCCATTCTTACAGTGACTGATCGTCTGTCCCGTTATTACAGTGACTGGTCGTCTGTCCCATTCTTACCATGACTGGTCGTCTGTCCCGTTCTTACAGGGACTGGACGTCTGTCCCATTATTACAGTGACTGGTCGTCTGTCCCGTTATTACAGTGACTGGTCGTCTGTCCCATTCTTACCATGACTGGTCGTCTGTCCCATTCTTACAGTGACTGGTTATCTGTCCCGTTATTACAGTGACTGGTCGTCTGTCCCATTCTTACCATGACTGGTCGTCTGTCCCGTTCTTACAGTGACTGGACGTCTGTCCCATTCTTACAGTGACTGGTCGTCTGTCCCATTCTTACAGTGACTGATCATCTATCCCGATATTACAGTGACTGGTCGTCTGTCCCATTCTTACCATGACTGGTCGTCTGTCCCATTCTTACAGTGACTGGTTATCTGTCCCGTTATTACAGTGACTGGTCGTCTGTCCCATTCTTACCATGACTGGTCGTCTGTCCCGTTCTTACAGTGACTGATCATCTATCCCGATATTACAGTGACTGGTCGTCTGTCCCGTTGTTACAGTAACTGATCGTCTGTCCCGATCTTACAGTGACTGGTCGTCTGTCCCGATCTTACAGTGACTGATCATCTATCCCGATATTACAGTGACTGGTCGTCTGTCCCGTTGTTACAGTGACTGGTCGTCTGTCCCGTTCTTACAGTGACTGATCATCTGTCCCGATCTTACAGTGATTGGTCGTCTGTCCCGTTGTTACAGTGACTGATCGTCTGTCCCATTTTTACTACAGTGACTGGTCGTCTGTCCCGTTGTTACAATAACTGATCGTCTGTCCCGATCTTACAGTGACTGGTCGTCTGTCCTGTTCTTACAGCGACTGATCATCTATCCCGATATTACAGTGACTGTCGTCTGTCCCGTTCTTACAGTGACTGGTCGTCTGTCCCATTTTTACTACAGTAACTGATCATCTATCCCGTTCTTACAGTGACTGATCATCTATCCCGATATTACAGTGACTGGTCATCTGTACCGTTCTTACAGCAACTGGTCGTCTGTCCCATTGTTATAATGACAAGTCGTCTGTCCCGTTCTTACAATGACTGGTCGTCTGTCCCGTTCTTACAATGACTGGTCATCTGTCCCGTTCTTACATTGACTGGTCATCTGTCCCGTTCTTACAATGACTGGTCGTCTGTCCTGTTCTTACAATGACTGGTCGTCTGTCCCATTCTTACAGTGACTGGTCGTCTGTCCCGTTCTTACAGTGACTGGTCATCTGTCCCGTTCTTACAGTGACTGGTCATCTGTCCCGTTCTTACAGTGACTGGTCGTCTGTCACGTTCTTACAATGACTGGTCGTCTGTCACGTTCTTACAATGACTGGTCGTCTGTCCCGTTCTTACAGAGACTGGTCGTCTGTCCCATTTTTTACAGTGACTGGTCGTCTGTCCCATTCTTACAGTGACTGGTCATCTGTCCCGTTCTTACAGAGACTGGTCGTCTGTCCCATTCTTACAGTGACTGGTCATCTGTCCCGTTCTTACAGTGACTGGTCATCTGTCCCGTTCTTACAGTGACTGGTCGTCTGTCACGTTCTTACAATGACTGGTCGTCTGTCACGTTCTTACAATGACTGGTCATCTGTCCCGTTCTTACAGTGACTGGTCGTCTGTCCCATTCTTACAGTGACTGGTCATCTGTCCCGTTCTTACAATGACTGGTCGTATGTCCCGTTCTTACAGAGACTGGTCGTCTGTCCCGTTCTTACAGTGACTGGTCGTCTGTCCCATTCTTACAGTGACTGGTCATCTGTCCCGTTCTTACAGTGACTGGTCGTCTGTCCCATTCTTACAGTGACTGGTTAACTGTCCCGTTCTTACAGTGACTGGTCGTCTGTCCCATTCTTACAGTGACTGGTCGTCTGTCCCATTCTTACAGTGACTGGTCGTCTGTCCCATTTTTACAGTGACTGGTCGTCTGTCCCATTCTTACAGTGACTGGTCGTCTGTCCCGTTCTTACAATGACTGGTTATCTGTCCCGTTCTTACAGTGACTGGTCGTCTGTCCCATTCTTACAGTGACTGGTCGTCTGTCCCATTCTTACAGTGACTGGTCGTCTATTGCATCCATATCCAGCATCTGATTTTCCACAACAGACACATTTCGTCTGTCACGCTTGATAGTGAAGTGTGTATATACACTAACCAGGGTACGGTATACTGAGCACAGTGCCTTACGCAACGTGGCCCGTACAGAGGAAAGTGATAGCAGTGCAATGGGTGTAACGAACCTTGTGAAAAGTACACACATCTGTAATAACACATCTGTCAGAAATGAATAAGAAGTAAAATGTATATGCATATCGTAAAGTACCACATCGAGTATGATAAAAAGTACATTTACTACCATTAGACAAACGAACCATTCACCTGGGTTGACTACGTCTGCTGAATTCTCAGCAAACTGGTTATACACTGCCAAACCTCGCCTCTGACACACATAGATAACTATGGCAGCGATTGTTGTACACATAATTATGACGGCAGGGAGCCAGTTTTTCAAAATGTGCAATGCAAGTTCGCCTTGCCACCCAAATAAATAACAATCGTCGATGAAATAATCTGATGAAATCTGTGAAATTTTCACAATAATTCCCACAATGACCAAGCTAAAAACCCACATCGTGCATATGGAAATGAAAAATCTTAACTTTCGGTTTCTGCTCCAAGATGGTCGTGGTGCTAGTATAGTAAACAGTATTTCGATGTTTAAGCTGACGAGTGTTTGTGCATGCACCAAATTAAGCACACGGCTTGCAAAATCTACAAATTTGCAAATTGCACTAACGTTCATAGCGGTGTACATCATCGGCTTTATTAAAATTCCGTCGAAAACAGTAATTATAACAATGTGGAACAGGTACCAGCTTGCCGACTTGACCCTCGTAGTCGTTGAAATGCTGGTTAAAAGAATGATGACATCACACACGGTGAGAAGACTCCCCAACACCATGATTACAATCTGTGCGGTAGCGATCGTTTTAATATCTCTGTCGAACATGGTATCGTAGATTTCATAACCATCCCCATAGTAAGAGTTGTTCATCGTCGCCGTGATTGGATGACTGGAATTTGAACCTGCCTGAATTAAATAAAACAGTACGTTATCCATTTTTGGCGGTGCTTTAGCACCGTCAGAGGTATAATGTTTTTTTTCAATGGAGTGCTAGAAATGTGACAAACCTAACAGCACAATGCAACAATATACAACACTACGCTAGAAGAAGTAGTCTCTCATGCATGCATTTAATACATTTGATATTATGTGATCACCGACAGAAAATGATGATGTGTGTTCGCTTACTGTGTAATTAACAAATATTGTCCTTGTGTGTTCCCTTACTGTGTAATTTACAAATATTTTCCTAAGTAAATCCTTAGATTGTTTTTGTATTAATACGCAAGAAAAAAGCGCTTCTCCGAGATTATGACGCATTTTGACAGACGATCAGTCGGTGTTTAGCAGTTCAGAATAAAGGCAATTTATTATTTATTTAGGTCATTAATACCTATTTTATCAAAATTTCACTAAGTCAACTTTTTATCAGCTGTTTGAAAGGTTATAAATCGAGTTATAATAGTGCTACAAGCAGACGGTCTGTGTCTATAGAAAGTTTATCATGTTACTAAAAATAGAACAGTCACTGCTCGCTGAAGAGCTTGCTCAGAAAAAAATCTACGGAAGCTAATTCGGGCCATATGAATTAGCTAAAATATGTTTAAATATGAAATTGGTAATGAATATCAATCATCTGAAATATCACTGAATATAAAAAACAAACCATGGAAGTTATATTTACAGCACTTCCATTTCCCATCCATTCCAACACTTACAAAAAGCACCTCCCATCAGTGCCTTCAGCACTTTGATTTATTCTGTTTTGTTCGGATGTTGATTAAAGAGACACATGGCAATCTTGAAGTGTTTATCAAGCATTGAAATTAGCCTCTAGATTTATCCAATATCATTTTGACTTTAAACCGGTTTGCATATAATTAAATAAAAATTTAGTTTTCAATTTTTCATCTTATTCTGCCGTAGGTGCAAGTATTATTGGTGCAAGTAAAATCAATATTTTTTATAGCAAAAACAATTTCCTTTATACTCTTCTTATAATTAATGATTGACAAAGTAGAACAACTAACGGGACACCGTGTCCCTTTAAGATTTTATGTTCGATTTATAGATATCTTGTATTCGCTTTATGGTTATCCGTAATTCAAGTCAGTTATGGATATCATAAATTCAACAGCACTTATAGATCGCTTAGATTCGGAAAAAAATACATATCATTCTAACATATTCATAAATTTAATTATCATTTAAAGCTATCCATAAATTGAATTTATAGATATTCATAATTGATCATGCATTAATGATATCTATAACTGAACAGCACCATACTGATGGATCAATGTAAGGGATCGGCCATTAGTTGAAGTAAAGAAACAGGAACCAGGAATCGATTTATGGATATTCATAATTTGAATTATAGATTATCCATTATTCATTTGTATTTTTAATTCAATTTTATATATCTTCAAATCAAATAGCTCACTGGAATTATGGATATCCATAATTCATGTATGAGTATCCAGGTCCGTTGCTACGCTGAGGCACATAGAGGCAGTTACTTTGGTAGAATTTTGGGAATGTACATACTTCGCATATAAACAACTTCAATATCGATACATAAATAATTTACTGGTTCTTATAAGACCAGTGCATTTAACCCCGGTTCCTAAAAGACCAGTGTACATAACCTGGTTCCAAAACGACCAGTACATTCAACCTGGTTCATATCAGAGCAGTACATTTAACCTGGTTCATATCAGACCAGTACATTTAACATGTTTCTATTAGACCAGTACATTTAACCTGGTTCCTATATGACCAGTACATTTAACCTGGTTCCTATATGACCAGTACATTTAACCTGGTTCCTATTAGACCAGTACATTTAACATGGTTCTTATATGACCAGTACATTTAACCGGGTTACTATAAGATCAGTACATTCAAACTGGTTCATATCAGGCCAGTACATTTACCCTGGTTTCTAATAGACCAGTACATTTAACCTGATTCCTATAAGACCAGCACATTTAACCTGGTTCCAAATATCCAGTACATTTAATATGGTTCCAAATCAAACCAATACAGTTAACATGGTTCCTATTAGACCAGTACATTTAAACTAGACCAGTACATTTAAACTGGTTCATAGTAGACCAGTACATTTAACCTTGTTCCTATATGACCAGTATACTTAACCTGGTTCATATCAGACCAGTACATCTAACCTGTCTCCTATATGACCAGTATTTGTATCATGGTTCCTATAAGATCAGTACATTTAACATGGTTTCTAATCAAACCAATACAGTTAACATGATTCGTATTAGACCAGTACATTTAAACTAGACAAGTACATTTAAACTAGTTCATAGTAGACGAGTACATTTAACCTGGTTCATATCAGACCAGTACATTTAACCTTGTTCCTATATGACCAGTATACTAACATGGTTCATATCAGACCAGTACATTTAACCTGTCTCCTATATGACCAGTATTTGTATCATGGTTCCTATAAGATCAGTACATTTAACATGGTTTCTAATCAAACCAATACATTTAACATGGTTCCTATTAGACCATCGCATTTAATCTGGTACATATTAGAACAACACATTTAGACTGGTTTTATAGACCAGTACATTTAGCCTGGTTTCTTTTAGACCAGTACATTTACCTTGATTCAATATTAGAACAGTACATTTAACCTGGTTCCTATTAGATCAGTGCACTCACCGTGGTTCCTATTAACCTGGTTCCTGTTAGACCAGTATATTTAACCTGGTTCATATTAGACCAGTACACTCAATCTGGTTCCTACAAGACCAGTGCATTTAACGTCGTTCCTGTTAGACCGGTACATTAAACCTGGTTTATATTAGACCAGTGCATATAACCTGGTTGCTATTAGGCGAGTACATGTAACCTGTTTCCTATTAAACCAGTGCATTTAACGTGGTTCCTGTTAGACCAGTATATTTAACCTGGTTCATATAAGACCAGTACATTTCATCTGGTTCCTATTAGACCAGTATATTTAATCTGGTTCCTATTAGACCAATACATTTAATCTGGTTCCTAATAGACCAGTATATTTAACCTGGTTTGTATTAGACCAGATTATCAACATGGTTCCTATTAGGCCAGTGCATTTAACCTGGTACCTATTAGACCTGTACATAAAACCTGGTTCCTATCTGACCAGTACATTTAACATGGTTCCTTTTAGACCAGTGCATTTAACATGGTTCGTGTTAGACCAGTATATTTAACCTGGTTCATATTAGATGAGTACATTTAACATGGTTCCTATGAGACGTATATATTTAACCTGGTTCCTAAAAGACCAGTACATTTCATCTGGTTCCTATTAGACCAGTACATTTATCCTGGTTCATATTATACCAGTATATTTAACCTGGTTCCTATTATGCCAGTTCATTTAACCGGGGTTATACCTTATTCATATCACATCAGTACATTTAACCAGTTTCATATCAGACCAGCACATTTACGCGGGTTCATATTGGACAAGTACATTTAACCTGTTCATATCAGAAAGTACATTTAACCTGGTTCGTATCAGACCAGTACATTTAACCTGGTTCATATCAGACTAGAACATTTAACTGGTTCCTGTAAGACCAGTACATTTAACATGGTTCATATCAGACCAGTACATTTAACCTCGTTCCTGTCAGACCAGTATATTTAACTTGATCCTGTTATACCAGTACATTTAACCTGGCTCCTTTTCGGCCAGTATATTTAACCTGGTTCCTATAATACCAGTATATTTAACCTGGTTCCTATAAGACCCTCACATTTAACCTGGTTCCTATAAGACCAGCACATTTAACCCGGTTCATATCAGACAAGTACATTTGACCCGGTTCCTATAAGACCAGTCCATTTGACCTGGTTCATATCAGACAGTATATTAAACTGGTTCATATCAGACCTTTTCATTTAACCTGGTTCATATCAGACCAGTACATTTAACCTGAGTCTGGTACGACCAGTACATTTAACCTGTTTCATATCAGACCTGTACATTTAAAGTGGTTCATATCAGACCATCACATTTAACCTGATTCCTATAAACTAGCACATTTAACCTGGTTCATATAAGACCAGCACATTTAACCTGGTTCCTATAAGACCAGTATGTTTAACCATTTAACCTGGTTCATATCAGACCAGTACATTTGACCCGGTTCCTATAATACCAGTACATTTAAACTGGTTCATATCAGACCAGTACATTACACCTGGTTCATATCAGACCAGTACATTTAACCTGGTTCGTATTAGACCAGAACATTTAACAGGTGCCTGTAAGACCAGTACATTTAACATGGTACATATCAGACCAGTACATTTAACTAGGTTCCTATCAGACCATTTGACATTGTTCCTGTTAGACCAGTACATTTAACCTGGTTCCTTTTAAACCAGTATATTAAACCTGGTTCCTATAAGACCAGCACATTTAACCCGATTCCTATAAGACCAGCACATTAACCCGGTTCATATCAGAACAGCACATTTGACCCGGTTCCTATAAGACCAGTACATTTAACCTGGTTTATATAAGACCAGTACATTAAACCTGTGTCATATCAGACCATTACATTTAACCTGGTTCATATCAGGCCAGTACCTTTAACCTGGTTCCTGTACGACCAGTACATTAAGCCTGTTTCATATCAGACCTGTACATTTAACCTGGTTCATATCAGACCATCACATTTAACCTGCTTCCTATAAGACCAGTACACTTAACCCGGTCCATATCAGATCAGCCCATTTGACCCGGTTCCTATAAGACCAGTACATTTAACCTGTTTCATATCAGACCAGTACATTTAACCTGGTTCATATCAGACCAGTACATTTAACCTGGTTCCTGTATGACCAGTACATTTAACCTGGTTCATATCAGACCTGTACATTTAACCTATTTTATATCAGACCAGTACATTTAAGCTGGTTCCTGTAAGACCAGTACATTTAACCTGGTTCCTTTTAGACCAGTACATGTAACCTGGTTCCTATAAGACCATCACTAACCTGGTTTCTATAAGACCAGCACATTCCTAAGACCAGTACATTTAACCTGGTTCCTTTTAGACCAGTACATGTAACCTGGTTCCTATAAGACCAGCACATTTAACCTGGTTTCTATAAGACCAGCACATTTAACCTGGTTCCTATCAGAGCCGTATATTTAGGTTCCAATAAATAACATGGTTCCTATTAAGACCATTACATTGAACCTGGTTCCTTTTAGATCAGTTCAAATAACATTGTTCTTAATTGGACCAGTGGATTTAACCTGGCTTCTTTTACATCAGTTCAAATAACATGATTCCTAATTAGACCTGTGCATTTAACCTGGTTCCTTTCAGATCAGTTCAAATAAAATGGTTCCTTATTAGACCAGTGTATTTAACCTGGTTCCTTTATGACCAGTGTATTTAACCTGGTTCAAATTAGACCAGTATATTTAACCCGGTTCCTATAAGATCATTACATTTAACGTGGTACCTATTGGACCAGTACAGTTAACCTGGTATGCATTACAATCGACACTGAGCATATCCGCCTCAATCATACTCGGCACTAATGATCCCTACATGATTTGTGATACCATTTCTGTAATTTTTGGCTCAAATTTAAAGGGACACCTGACAATCTTAAAGTGTTTAAAAGCATTGAAATTAGCGTCTTGATTTATCGATCTAGTATCATTTTGACTTTAAACCTGCTTGCATATAATTCAATAAATTGTTTACATTCACCTTATTCTATCATAGGTTTAAATATATTATCGGTGAAATATAATCAACAGTTAAGAATATGCATAATGTCGTATAATTTATATTAATGAATGAACTAATGCATGTTATGTAGAAAAAATAACGGGACACCGTGAGGATTTTAAAAAAAATATCGAGATTGCCGTGTGTCGCTTTAAAAACGTTTTTTGATTCAATGTCGATTTTGCGATATATGCATCTTAATTGTTGTATGTATGTTCCGGTTTGCATGATCAACCATATCTTCAACTCAAATTTGATATTTGCTTTTTTGTTTGAATGGTGTTTTTTTTTAGCACATATGTTAGGCCATATATGACGGTCGGTTTGTTTTGTGATAGAGGAAGACCACCCCATTTCTTCCTGGGTAGAACCAGTACTGAATCAACACTTTCTTTCAATATATGATGTCATTCCAATTTCGTATTTGCACGAATGACGGACTATGGATAACATATATATTACATATTGCTATAACAGCGGAGAAGCTAAATGATTCGATCCTTCAATTAAAAAAAAAAGAGTTTAAGAGAATTTATGTTTACACTTGTTTGAATTTTTGTTTTAATTCCGTTTTAATTACATATATCCCATTTTAAGCGAAGAAGTAGCGATTGATTGACATATATACTACTCAAAATTTACTAAGGATCACTTTTATTCTTCCATATAATTTTATTAGAAATTGTGAAATTAATTCACAATAACGATATTAATTTCATTGATACTTCAACAATTCCACAATTTGAATCAAGTCACGAGATAACATGACCATACACTGCCCTAAATAATTTCATGTAAAATAGAAATAATGCTATTTATTTCAGCAAGAAATTTAGACAGCAAAAAAGTGATCCTTGGCAAATTTTGAGTAGTATATATCGTACGTAACTTCAGGTAAGCAGTTCCTGGCATTACATTTATTTCGCTCAAAATCTTTACGAAAACAAGTAGCATAACATATTATTATAAACTTCATGTAAACAGTTCCTGACCCGTAATTTGTTTTTATGAAAACGGTAGCATAACACCTAAACTTCAAGTAAACTTTTCCTGGAAAAATATATCTTCCGCAATCTGTACGAAGATATTTTTAATCTTCAGGTAAACATTTCTATGCATTAATTTATTCGCGAAATCTCTCAGTTGCTGCTATATCGCGGGAGGAAACTTCAGGTAAACGATTCCTGGAAGGCATTGATTCAATCCCCGCAAGTCTAAAGACAAAAAAGCATGCTATATTTATAGCAGGCTAGAAATTAAAACTGGGAGATACAATAAAATACCACGACAGGAAAGAATCTGTAAACTATGCTCTAATGCTGTAGAAGACGAACTTCATTTTTTAACTGCATGTCCATCTCTTTGCTCTAGACGAGATATTTTTTACGAAAAAATATCAGAATCCATCTCAGAATGAAATACTCTCGACGATGCCACTAAACTCATCATAATAAACAACCCACCAGAAAAGACAGCAACAACATCCGCTCAGTTTTGCTATGAACATATGAATATCAGAAATAAATGCCTTAATTCCGAGAGCCTCTACCTCAAGAGAGTTTAAATAACCTCTCTAGACATTATATTGTACTGTACTCTAAAACAGGTAACATAGTTACAAGAGTGTATAATCGTATAATCTTACTCTCTCTATTTTCACCTGTTTAATAGTTATTTGTTATATTATATGAAACTTAATAGGTATTGTGCCATCATTTATTTGTTGAACATACCAATCCTGTTTATAATTGTACATGTTATAGACAATAAAAATATTTGTATTTGTATTTGTATTTTGCTATGCATTTGATTCTAAACCCGACTAAATAAATAATTCACACTTACTGTCGTCATAGTGGTATCCAGATTTATCACATTAATTCTCACAGAACAAACTGTACAGTGGTGAATAATTGTTTCAGGTTGCAGTATCCGGAATCTGTATCCTTGCTTACACTGCGCTCTCTCAGATAGCAGATCTTGCTTTGAGATAACATGCGTATCGTATAACCAAAAGCTGATATGTGACCCAGTTTCTTAATGTGTAGCCTTGGTCTTTGTGCTTTGAAAGTGGTATGGAACATGTTTTCCTCGTATTACACTGTACCACGAATGATTATCTCAGAGGTATACGCAGAATGTTGATATAGATAGTATGTATGTATGTAGATATGTGTGTGTGTGTGTGTGTGTGTGTGTGTTTGTTTTATGTATGTGCGTGCGTGCGTGCGCGCGTGCGTGCGTGCGTGCGTGCGTATGTATGTATGTAGATATGGGGTTTAACGTCGCATTTAATAAACAATATTTCAGTCACAACTTGTAGACCTCATTTCTCAACGTTATGGTGCTGCCACACTGGAATACCACGCCGCAGACACATGACGTGATGCCCCACCCATTGACATTATAGGTTGCGTACAGCTAAATATAGCCTGGCTGAAGCCCCGCCTTTTGTTGTGTACGATTCAGTACAGAAGTGAAAGTTCACAGAGTTCACAGAGGTCAGCAGATATAAGTTTGAAATATTCAATATGCATTTTCAGGAAGGATAAACTACAGGTAAAATAATCCCCATCAGCTAGGATCATTAAATTAAATAAAAAAATATTTTTTAATGTTTTTGAAAATTTAACATCCATTGAAATTGCATGTCAATATTCAGTGCGGATTCAATAGTGTTTGTAAACACAGACATGTGCAGAGAGTTTGAGCAGACAAATTTGTCTTTTTCACACTTTCAAAGGCTTTGTGATGGAAATATCTATGAAATAAGGTAATTTAAAGAAAATCTGGTGTATAATTCTTGAGATAATAGCTGACAGGTGCAACAGGAGGTCTATGGGAAAGTATTTAGTTTTCTGCAACCTATAGGCTAGATTCTGCATATGGTAAAAGTGAAAGTAGACATACTTTTTTTCTAACACGATGATTTGAAAGTGTGAGAAATGTTAAATTATGGTGTATTTTCACTTATCTTATAACTCTTTTCATGTTTTTTAAATATTTCCAAGTTTTATGATGCAAAATAGTTATTTTAAATTATTTTATTAAAGGTTGTGGACACAAAATTAGCCATACCTGACACCTGGTATACAAAATTGGCCTGTAATGCACATGTTTGACACAGTTAAAGATATATCTAGTAAGTTTTATTCATTTCTGAGGGCTTTGCATACGTTGTTTGGCAAAAATGTCAGTAAGCGACAATCTACATCTTTCCGAAAAGATGTCGAAAAGCCGCTTATGTCTGTTTTGAAAAAGATTTTGAGGTAAACGCTGACTTTGAGTTCATCGCTTCTATACGGTTAGTGTCGATATGCAAATATTTTATGCGGTTTAATACATTTTACAAATTAAATTATTTAGTTAGCCAAAAATATGACCTTTCATATGCTTTTTAAAAGTTTTTATTTACCCCACCCCCCTTCATTTTAATGAATTTTAATGGATCTGTACTTTAAACAGTGCTTATTGGTTGCATGGTTGCATGAAAATGACCTGTAAATATGCTACAAACAATATCTAATAAAACAAATACAATAAATAGTACAGTAACATTCAATCTTGTGTAATGAGCATATTGTAAAACATGGCATGGCCCTAAAAATGGAGTTGGGGAGGATAGTCTCAGAATTATTTTTTGTCATTTTTAAACTGAAAAGTTGCATTTTCTTGATGGTTTCACATATAGAAACTGCTGAATAATGTTAATTAATTCATTTGAAGGCAGATTTTGAATATATACAAAAACTGTGGCATTTTTATGGTAAAATCTGCTATTTTGACCCCTGAAAATCACAAATATCATTTTTGAGTAGATATTATTTTCAAGATAGCTTCAACTGGTTAAACATCACATGTTGTTGATGAAATCAATTTTAAATCACTTTATTTGAAGCAAAAGATTGGAACGGTTGTCGATATATGGCATTTTGAAGATTCTGGAATTACGCGTAAAAACTGAAGGAATTTTGCCTTAGCCGAAGCTATTTTAAGCCCCCATATTTTGTCGAAAAGGATTTTTTTCTAAAAAAGAATGGTTTAATTGTTCTCAGATTAAATGTATCAAAACATTTAGCCAGAAAAAATACCTTCTGTCAGGTCTGAATGTCTTTCTATAGGTTGCGTACAGCTAAATATAGCCTGGCTGAAGCCCCGCCTTTTGTTGTGTACGATTCAGTACAGAAGTGAAAGTTCACAGAGTTCACAGAGGTCAGCAGATATAAGTTTGAAATATTCAATATGCATTTTCAGGAAGGATAAACTACAGGTAAAATAATCCCCATCAGCTAGGATCATTAAATTAAATAAAAAAATATTTTTTAATGTTTTTGAAAATTTAACATCCATTGAAATTGCATGTCAATATTCAGTGCGGATTCAATAGTGTTTGTAAACACAGACATGTGCAGAGAGTTTGAGCAGACAAATTTGTCTTTTTCACACTTTCAAAGGCTTTGTGATGGAAATATCTATGAAATAAGGTAATTTAAAGAAAATCTGGTGTATAATTCTTGAGATAATAGCTGACAGGTGCAACAGGAGGTCTATGGGAAAGTATTTAGTTTTCTGCAACCTATAGGCTAGATTCTGCATATGGTAAAAGTGAAAGTAGACATACTTTTTTTCTAACACGATGATTTGAAAGTGTGAGAAATGTTAAATTATGGTGTATTTTCACTTATCTTATAACTCTTTTCATGTTTTTTAAATATTTCCAAGTTTTATGATGCAAAATAGTTATTTTAAATTATTTTATTAAAGGTTGTGGACACAAAATTAGCCATACCTGACACCTGGTATACAAAATTGGCCTGTAATGCACATGTTTGACACAGTTAAAGATATATCTAGTAAGTTTTATTCATTTCTGAGGGCTTTGCATACGTTGTTTGGCAAAAATGTCAGTAAGCGACAATCTACATCTTTCCGAAAAGATGTCGAAAAGCCGCTTATGTCTGTTTTGAAAAAGATTTTGAGGTAAACGCTGACTTTGAGTTCATCGCTTCTATACGGTTAGTGTCGATATGCAAATATTTTATGCGGTTTAATACATTTTACAAATTAAATTATTTAGTTAGCCAAAAATATGACCTTTTCTATGCTTTTTAAAAAGTTTTTATTACCCCACCCCCCCTTCATTTTAATGAATTTTAATGGATCTGTACTTTAAACAGTGCTTATTGGTTGCATGGTTGCATGAAAATGACCTGTAAATATGCTACAAACAATATCTAATAAAACAAATACAATAAATAGTACAGTAACATTCAATCTTGTGTAATGAGCATATTGTAAAAACATGGCATGGCCCTAAAAATGGAGTTGGGGAGGATAGTCTCAGAATTATTTTTTGTCATTTTTAAACTGAAAAGTTGCATTTTCTTGATGGTTTCACATATAGAAACTGCTGAATAATGTTAATTAATTCATTTGAAGGCAGATTTTGAATATATACAAAAACTGTGGCATTTTTATGGTAAAATCTGCTATTTTGACCCCTGAAAAATCACAAATATCATTTTTGAGTAGATATTATTTTCAAGATAGCTTCAACTGGTTAAACATCACATGTTGTTGATGAAATCAATTTTAAATCACTTTATTTGAAGCAAAAGATTGGAACGGTTGTCGATATATGGCATTTTGAAGATTCTGGAATTACGCGTAAAAACTGAAGGAATTTTTGCCTTAGCCGAAGCTATTTTAAGCCCCCATATTTTGTCGAAAAGGATTTTTTTCTAAAAAAGAATGGTTTTAATTGTTCTCAGATTAAATGTATCAAAACATTTAGCCAGAAAAAATACCTTCTGTCAGGTCTGAATGTCTTTCTATAGGTTGCGTACAGCTAAATATAGCCTGGCTGAAGCCCCGCCTTTTGTTGTGTACGATTCAGTACAGAAGTGAAAGTTCACAGAGTTCACAGAGGTCAGCAGATATAAGTTTGAAATATTCAATATGCATTTTCAGGAAGGATAAACTACAGGTAAAATAATCCCCATCAGCTAGGATCATTAAATTAAATAAAAAAATATTTTTAATGTTTTTGAAAATTTAACATCCATTGAAATTGCATGTCAATATTCAGTGCGGATTCAATAGTGTTTGTAAACACAGACATGTGCAGAGAGTTTGAGCAGACAATTTGTCTTTTTCACACTTTCAAAGGCTTTGTGATGGAAATATCTATGAAATAAGGTAATTTAAAGAAAATCTGGTGTATAATTCTTGAGATAATAGCTGACAGGTGCAACAGGAGGTCTATGGGAAAGTATTTAGTTTTCTGCAACCTATAGGCTAGATTCTGCATATGGTAAAAGTGAAAGTAGACATACTTTTTTTCTAACACGATGATTTGAAAGTGTGAGAAATGTTAAATTATGGTGTATTTTCACTTATCTTATAACTCTTTTCATGTTTTTTAAATATTTCCAAGTTTTATGATGCAAAATAGTTATTTTAAATTATTTTATTAAAGGTTGTGGACACAAAATTAGCCATACCTGACACCTGGTATACAAAATTGGCCTGTAATGCACATGTTTGACACAGTTAAAGATATATCTAGTAAGTTTTATTCATTTCTGAGGGCTTTGCATACGTTGTTTGGCAAAAATGTCAGTAAGCGACAATCTACATCTTTCCGAAAAGATGTCGAAAAGCCGCTTATGTCTGTTTTGAAAAAGATTTTGAGGTAAACGCTGACTTTGAGTTCATCGCTTCTATACGGTTAGTGTCGATATGCAAATATTTTATGCGGTTTAATACATTTTACAAATTAAATTATTTAGTTAGCCAAAAATATGACCTTTTCTATGCTTTTTAAAAGTTTTTATTTACCCCACCCCCCTTCATTTTAATGAATTTTAATGGATCTGTACTTTAAACAGTGCTTATTGGTTGCATGGTTGCATGAAAATGACCTGTAAATATGCTACAAACAATATCTAATAAAACAAATACAATAAATAGTACAGTAACATTCAATCTTGTGTAATGAGCATATTGTAAAACATGGCATGGCCCTAAAAATGGAGTTGGGGAGGATAGTCTCAGAATTATTTTTTGTCATTTTTAAACTGAAAAGTTGCATTTTCTTGATGGTTTCACATATAGAAACTGCTGAATAATGTTAATTAATTCATTTGAAGGCAGATTTTGAATATATACAAAAACTGTGGCATTTTTATGGTAAAATCTGCTATTTTGACCCCTGAAAATCACAA